>CM051237.1:398414429-398615766 GCA_027917425.1 Gastrophryne carolinensis
ATTTGGTCCTAAAACTTTTACTAGATCAATGTGACAACTTGCTTTATTTGCTTTTTAAAGCGGACCAAAACCCACCGAACTTGAAATACATTTGACCAAAGCCCCTGCTAATACTTTCTTCTTAGGGTGTAGAACTAATAATGTATATTTTTGCTTATCAAATCACTGTGAAACAGTTTTTTTTTGCTGTCCCTCTCTGTAAGATTGCAAACGATTAGTCATTGCATAAGCTTGGCAATGAAATCATTGCCACACAAAGCAGTGGAAATGAATGGAGGAGGTGGAGCTTTACAGTTAAAACAGGCGTCATTATTAATTGCTCCTTTCTTCTTTTACAGGGAAGCACTGCTGGGATATTACTCCCCTTAAATTTTTAGCGCTGGAAAAACAACGTATCGCAACTGAAATCCTTTTGATGGATTGTATGTTTACCCATCCTGTACCAGAGTTCTCACCCTATAAGACGCACCTAGGATTTCAAGGAGGAAAAAAAGAAAAAAATATTCTGAACCAGACAGGACATAGTAGAATCCCCCCAATCACCTCTATAACTGGTAGTATGGCAGACCCCCCCTTATCCTCAAAAACAAGCAGCATGCTGAATCTCTCTCCCCATATAATAGACAGCATGCAGAATATCCCCACAACAGGGTAGTGTGGCAAATTCCCCATCCACAAAAACAAGCAGCAAGTCTACTCCCTCCTCCCCATATAATAGACAGCATGCAGAGTACCCCCTAACAGGGTAGTGTAGCAGATCCCCCCATCCTTGAAAACAACTAGCATACAGATCCCCCCTCCCGATATAATAAACAGCATGCAGAATACCCCCCCCCCCTAACAGGGTAGTGTGGCAAATCCCTCCATTCCCAAAAACAAGCAGAAGACCGACTTCCCCTCCCCATATAATAGACAGCATACAGAATACCCCCCTAACAGGGTAGTGTGGCCAAATCCCCCCATCCCAAAAACAAGCAGCAAGCTGACTCCCCCCTCCCCATATAATATACAGTGTGCAAAAAACACCCATAACACCGTTCTCTGCACTGTCAGTGATGCATCAGCACACGCTGGCTGCGGAGAGTGGAGGCTTCTGGATCACAGTGCAGGTATGACTTTTTTTTTTTTTTTACACTAACTTGATTCAGCGGTGTTCGAGAATTGGAGGGGTTCACCTTTGCCCTATAAGATGCATGGACATTTTCCCCAGCTTTCGGGGGAAAATAAGCGCATCTTATATGGTGAAAAAATACGGTAATACTTTCTACAGAAATTAAAGTGGACCAATACTCAGCCGGATCGGCCCGGGAATCTATAAGAATCCTTGGCCAATCCGATCCATCCCTGCGGGGCATCCAAAATCGGGATGCCCCGTTGTGTGAAACCTTACCTGAATCCCGGTCCAGCGGCGCATGCGTGGGCGCATGCCCGCGCTCTCCATTTGTGAATGGTCCTGGTAAAGGGAAGCGCGAGATGCGCCCGCCAGCGTGCTCGGAGCCACTAGGCTTTGACACCGCTTTGACACGCATACCTCAGCGGCTCTGAGCATGCTGATTGGACAAACGGCCGTGCATGCGCCGTAGGAGCGGGGTGAGGTGAGTTGAATCGGGCGATCTGGGGGTTTCACATAGGGAAGTGGACCAAAACCCAGGATAGTCAAAATCCTGGGTGTTGGTCCAATTTAAAGTGATACTGTTTTTCACAGTCTGGCTCAGATACCGATGGCAGCAGTTCTTCTCTTCTTTTTAGCTTAGTGGATTTTTTTTTACACAATGCGTATAAGTAAACTTTCTTCTTGCCATCTTGCATGTCTTTTTTTAATTATTTTTTTTCTTTGCAAAAGATCTGTAATGTCTGGCTGGTCATCACACCAGCGTCCAATCTAACACCCCTGTATTCACCTTTAGACAAGTGTCCCTTTGTCAGGAGGCACTACTTCTCTACTCAAACACCTTTGCCCCCAGGAGTTATGGGCACAAAGAATGGCACCTAAAGCTACAAACAGTGCTGACTCTAGGGCCCATCCCACATTTAGATGCAAGTATTATAGTATTATTACATTAGGGACCCATGCACAGAAACATTATGTCTGTAATAACTGTATTGTCTGTGTATGTGCACTTGGGATGCCACATATGAGCTATACATAGTGCAGGTTTGGTGCTGAGGGCCCTCAAAGGGCCCCCAAAGGTGCTGCTGGAAACTGTGGCCCACCAGGTTTTTTCCGATAATGCTGTGGGCCAGTCTGAGTCTGGCTGCAAAAACCAATATGCAAAACAGATATAGGGGATACAGAGACGGACAGGGATAGCTAAGTCTGCGACAGGTAGCCCTACCAGGGTCTCAACAGGATACATTGGAGGTCAAATTCAGGGGAAAGGCTAAGTGATGAAATCTATACATTAGGTCAGAGCTATCCAAGGAGTCAGAAATGACAGTTTCAGCCCAGGCCTTGAACAAACAAAATCAGTCAACAACAAGTAAACACACATGGAAACAGCAAGCCCGGAACACTTTTACTGGCAAGGGAGTCTGGGAAATAGGTGAGCTTTATTAAACCAATTAGCGACATAGGACTAGGTCAGCCATTAAGACTCATTGACAAGTCTAACTCATTCTAGGGAGATGGCTTGAGAACTGAGCTGATTATCTCCTGTGTGATTTGTCTCCACTAATCATGAGTAATTTCTGTTTTTTGCAGTTTCCTTTGAAAGTGGTTCACCTATGCAATGCCTGGAAGTTTGTTTTTTATACATAATGATGTGTGTTGTCTGTGTTTCATAGGACCGACTCCAGCCAACACTCCCCCCATGAAGGTATTCCTGTTCATGCTGCTATTTTTCCACTCCTTCTTGGCTTGTCTGATTTTTCTGTCCATGCCTCAGGCATATTGGTACTGCAAGAGGGTGATTACACTCCTCTGTAGAGCTCTGCTCCTGTGTTGATGGTCTCTTGCTTTTCCCTCCTGCCATTTCTTTCACATAAAGGGGTCAATTCAGAGCCAGGTGAGGAAACTCCCCCCTATTTTAGGAGAGAAAATTAACATTCACTATCATTCACTACCTTAGGGCTGATTCAACACTAAGTGAAATTTTACATTTACATATACCGCTGTATAGAGTCCTGATGAGGCCACATCTAGAATACTTTGTTCAGTTCTGGAGACCTTACCTGCAGAAAGACATTATTCAAATAGAACGTGCCCAAAGGCGGGCAACAAAAATGGCAAGACTTAAAGACTTAACACTTAAAACTTAAAAAGAGGTAGTTGAAAAATCAACAGTCAAAAATGCCTAGGGATAAGCACACATCTATCCTAGGATAAAGAGAACATACAGTATACACATAAGGGCAGATCTAGATGGACTGTATGGTCTCCTTCTGCCGTCAACCCTCTATGTTTCTATATTCATTAATTGGTAAGCATATCAATGTAATTATATTAATATACAAGATATATGTTTTTCATATGACTAAGGGGGAAGTGCTGTATCTGAAACACGTGATTTTAGCTTTTGTTGTTTCTATGTATTGCTTTGATTTTTTTAATAAACAATGGATGAATTTGTATATGTGTGCTGGCAACCTTCTGGATTCCTAGAAATGATTGGTTTTTGAACAATAAAAGTGGAGTTACACAAAAAAAGATGCGATTTTGTTATTAATCTTGATAATGAACATTTAAAAAATCTATCTAACCAATTGTTCTAAATTATAAGTCCATGTAGTATTTATTGTAGAGGAAAATAACTAAGAGGAAATACTGTCTGCATTATGATGCAAATGAATGCAAGTGCTCAGCAGCACTATAAATGAATTTGTTCATGTGCAGGAATATTAATAATGTGGCATATAACTTCTGGCGTTATTAATAACGCAATGTAAAAGAAATTAATCTTTAGAAATAGAAGGGCCACAAAAATACACTTCTCTCTCTGACTTAGTACCACTGAGCAAACAAGACCTTGCATGTTACAGCTTTTTTAGAGTTATGAATCATTATTATTAGCATTACACCGTCATTTAGTTCATTCAATAAAATATGTATGGCCCAGCATTGGAAAAAGAAGACTCAGGACTTGGCTCCATCTGGAAATAAATTCAGCAAGCTAACTGATGCAAATTATTATTTAAGAGCATGTCCATTATAGTTTTGTATTTTTTACAGTTTAACCAGGAGGGAAAAAGTCAAATGACCCTGCCAAATACAGTATCAAATCAGTCCCCCTTTAAATGCACAACCCTCCAGTTGGGATCATAGTAGGCCAACCAGTATGACATCTATATTCATACTTATGTGCCACAGATTCACTGCATTTTTTTATAAGAACTCATATGAGTCATAGTAGGCTGTAGAATGTAGTTTCTCCATACCAAAGTGACTGATTTCCGCCTGCCCTTTATGCCTTTTTCAGCATAGGTCTGTGTTCTGCCCGGCCAGATGGACAGGGTTTAGCACTCCACAGTCGTTCATAATGAGAGGCTCCATTTCTACCAAATCAGTCATCTGCTCTGATCTTGGAAATGTGTAAGTGTGAGGGAGCTTGCTCAACTTAACAGCAGCCATATGAGCTGTGTTCTGCTCACCTGAACATGAGAACAAATTTGAGCTTTCTGCTTTTTAGTTTAATCCCCCTTGAAGTGAACACACTTATAGAATAGAATAGAAGGAGACTTCTTGCTGCTGCAGGAACCCTGTTACTGCTTCTTAGCTTGCATTGTCATCAGAAATATGTTGTCCATGCAGACGTTTCCTTAGGTTATGAATGAGAAAGTAATCACTGGGGGCCAGGTCTGGAATGTATTGTAGGGTAAAGGTATTGTAAACCCAATGGATAGTCAAATAGAAGAATACACACCACACCATATATGTTGTTAAATGCAAAAGAAATGTGTATTTAAATTCATACATATCAGAATAACATACTAGCTATAGAGTAACATTCTCATCAGGTGTCAGATCTGGAGTTCCTCCACAGCTTGAGTTCCCCTGCTATATGCCGCTTCACCACCAGATGGTGCTGTTCTGCAGACTTCCTGGGAATCAGCTTGCACCTGTGATTACCTGGCCTATATAAGCTGATCAACACAACACAGACCAGCATTGTTTCTGTCTTTGAACCCGGACCCTGGAACTCTGATACTTAAACTCTGGACCCAGGACTCCAGCCTTAGCCTTAGCCATTGTTGGACTTGGACTTTTCTTTGGACTCCTAAGCACAGCAATCTATGTGTATAAATGTATATAGCAGCTTGGTTGGTGTGTACTCACTGTTTGTTATTATTAAACACGGTTTGGCGCATATCTGCCTCTGTCTCTCAGTCTAATTCTGGTCATTTATTGCTATTGGGATTTCTCCAATGAGAGATCCATGACAGAATGCTGATCCATATAAAAGACCAGAAGACTGAGAAACTGAGCTGCTTGTGCTGTGGATGTGCAGGGTCCTAGTGCCTGTATTTCTGCCCTGAAAAATCTGACTTTTTGCCTTCTAGTCCATAGTTTTGTCTTAGCCTGTTCTGGGGCCCAGCCTTGCCCTTATCTGTTTTGGGGCCCAGTTCCCTTTCTTTGTCTGGTATTCGTCTCTTCTGTGTTTCCCCTTTCCCAATTCTATGACCATCACGGGATTATCCAGGGCCCGTGCAACTTCATCATTAGAAGCTCTGCTGAAGAAGTAGGTGGATTACGGGCTCCTCGAGCACCGGATCCCCTACGTCCTGGGTAATCGGCAGTTGTCTCCCTGGTAGCACAGGAGGGTTGTCTGTCTGTGTCTGTCTGTTAGTGTGTACCAGTCAGTCAAGATGTCCACAAGGACACCCGTTGTTACAATTTCTGATCGGTATATTTTTGTTCTTCCTCCTCATTATAAGGAGCTTACCCTGGCTAAGTACCCCCAGTCTCTCCAGGCTGTCTCAAAATTAGTGCAGGAGCCTTGCATTCAGCAGTCTCCCATGACAACCTGGAGTCGTCAGGTGGATTTTACCTCTGTGTCTGGAGTAGAAGATGAGGTCTGTGAGCCCGATCTAAAGCCTGTCTGTGAGCCCGATCTAAAGCCTGTCTGTGAGCCCGATCTAAAGCCTGTCTGTGAGCTCAATCTAAAGCCTGTCTGTGAGCTCGATCTAAAGCCTGTCTGTGAGCTCAATCTAAAGCGTGTCTGTGAGCTCGATCTAAAGCCTGTCTGTGAGCCCGATCTAAAGCCTGTCTGTGAGCTCAATCTAAAGCCTGTCTGTGAGCTCAATCTAAAGCCTGTCTGTGAGCCCGATCTAAAGCCTGTCTGTGAGCCCGATCTAAAGCCTGTCTGTGAGCTCAATCTAAAGCCTGTCTGTGAGCTCAATCTAAAGCCTGTGTGTTAGCTCGATCTAAAGCCTGTCTGTGAGCTCGATCTAAAGCCTGTCTGTGAGCTCGATCTAAAGCCTGTCTGTGAGCTCGATCTAAAGCCTGTCTGTGAGCCCAAATCTTTTGAGTCTGATTCTCCTGTATTTTTTCCTGAGCACAATGGTCCTGCAGTGTCTGCCGAGCCCAATCGCCGTGTCAAGTTTGCCGAACGCCCTGCCGAGTTTGCCGATCGCCCTGCCGAGTTTGCCGATCGCCCTGCCGAAACTGATCCTGATCACTGGTATTCCTAAAGAAGGCCTTGAAGATCCCTTTTCGTGCCAGCGGTTTTAAAACACCTCGGTCTGCACATGTCGATTTCTTCCCGCTGGCTCTAGGGCGCCTTCAGGGGTTTCCTAGATTTGCAGTAAGGTCTGACTCTGGTTAACTAGACTTTGATTCTACAGAATTCAGTGGCTTTGAACGTTGCCTCGAAGGTTTTGGTCCTCCTAACCATGTTTTTTTGGACTTTGACCCTGGATTTCTGCCTGGATTGCCCATCCTGATCTTCTGCCTGGTCCCATTCCAACTTTGGGTGGTCCCAGTGTGCTGTTTGAAGCGTCTCCTGCGGAGCAGTTGGGAGAGGGAGATAATGTCAGGTCTGGAGTTCCTCCACAGCTTGAGTTCCCATGCTATATGCCGCTTCTGCAGACTTCCTGGGAATCAGCTTGCACCTGGGATTACCTGGCCTATATAAGATGTTCAACACAACACAGATCAGCATTGTTTCTGTCTTTGAACCCGGACCCTGGAACTCTGGACCCAGGACTCCAGCCTTAGCCTTAGCCATTGTTGGGCTTGGACTTTTCTTTGGCCTCCTAAGCATGTATGTTTCTGATTTCACAGCATTCTATGAGTATATATGTATATATCAGCTTGGTTGGTGTGTACTCAGTTTGTTATTATTAAACACGGTTTGGCGCATATCCGCCTCTGTCTCTCAGTCTAATTCTGGTAATTACTACTATTGGGATTTCTCCAATGAGAGATCCATGACACCAGGAGAATGACTGTAAACCCAATGACCATAATGACAATTCCTGCATGAACACAAAAAAGTCACAGTCACTTTGTCCCTTGGTGCATTAAGCAGAAATACACCTGCCTACAACTTTCCGCATAGCTTTTGTTTGCTTGCCTTACATAATGCCATCATTGTTGAAGCATAGATTTCTCCAGTAATTGTCATTTTGTGGCATACATCCCAATAAACTGTTGCAATTACCTTTTTCAGCAGACTGCTTGGCACCAAATGTGTTGGTGACCATTGTGATTCCACTTGCATGCACTTTTGTTTGTTCCCAGGACAATGGTGGTGGACCCATGTTTCAATTTGAGAATAAAAGTCTTCTGGATCAAAACATTATGAATTATATTAAACTGTGTCAAATTAAATTCCTCATTCATGGGCTATAACACTGTTTTTGACCAATCAATCGTGCAAAATCATTGTTTCCATTTTACAGCACATTTCCTCTCCAGATGCTTCAATAGGTTGCCTTAAGCAGAAGTCATCTTCAATTGACTCCTTGCCGCCATTTAAATTGCTTGGCCCAAAACTTTAGTTGGTAGTAGGAGGTGAATCATCACCATATCCAGCAATAAATCTTTTATCTATTTCTGTATGTTCCTTTTCTTCGTTTGTAAGGAATTTAATCACATAGTAAAGCTCCAAGTCCCTTGTTTGCTTTGCTTTACTTCAAATCCCACTTGCTTTGTAGACCCTCACTGTACTACCCTTGCCATCCTGTCACTTCCAGGGCTTTCGTAAGACTGACCTTGTAATGTGTGCGTTGCATGTCCATACTTGTCTCAACCTGCGCAGACAAGCCCAGCTCTCTAACACCAACAGAGCATAATGAGGTAGATAACATATTTAACACTCCTCATAGTGTACAGACTTGGTTTACAGCTGCTAAGATCAACAGAAGGCAGCTAGGGAAAACTGGTTCCATAAAACACACATTTGCTAACATAAGAAAACTTTTAAGCTCAGCTCAGCACCTTAAGGAAATATTTTTAGCGCACAATAATATATACTTTCAATAATGCCTTTGAAATTCTCTATAAGCAATTGTGTCTTTTTTGTACATTTCTTTAAACATTTAATTAAAAGAAAAAGCCTTTAATCCAGTGTACCAGCAATGATAATATCATTATTGTGAATGCTATCCTTGTCCTATACAGCAATACATACTGTAATGTACTTTTTACAGTAAAGGTTAAAAAGTCTAAGTTACACAGCTCAGCTGTTGGCCATATTAGACTGGAGTTCTTCGTGACATAAAGTAGGCATTATCATTTTCAATCCCCAATAACAGAGGCCTATAATAACCATGTCAGAAATGTTAACACCTTTCTGATTGTACTTGTTATGGTTATTTGCATATGTGTGAAAATTTCCATTTACCATAATGAAAAATTATTTAAATTACATGGTGTGCATTTTGCTGAATAATATGATCATTTTCCACTATTCTAAATCTACATTTACATGTACGTTGGTGATGCGGAAAAATCCCAGCCTTGCTTCTAAATTAGAAAACACAGTCAATTACAAAGCAAAATATCAGCATCTGTTCATTAAATATCACTTCAGACCTTATGGGGTGAAATATCTCAAAGAAAAGGAACTGGTATAAGGAATGGGCCTTGGATTTCATGCTGTGATAGGTAGGTTGTTAACTGTGGTGATGGGTTGGCCTGGTAGGTAAGTTGTTAACTACTGTGATGGGTTGGTCTGGTAGGGAGCTAGTATGACAGTTAAGAAACTACTAAGGAGGTTATTTGAGAAGGGATAGCGCCTCGTAGCGGCAGGCAGCGCCTGGTGAACCCTGGGCGTGGTATGCAAAACCACATTTAAAAAAGCGAATCTGGTGAGTGCCTCTAACAGCGCCATGTAGTATCACATGTATTAATCCAGATGGCTCAATGTATAGCACCGGCGCTCTAGGCTCCACAGCACCATGTATTACCGCTCTGTAGCGCTCTCCCATACATTTCAACGGGGCTTCATTAGTTGTGTATACACAGCGTGTTTGGCAATTTACATTTTTTTTCCTCTCCTGGCTTCAAACGAACACTTTTAGACATTTTTATGCAGAATTGTCATTACAGGTCTGGCATTCCATGTGTTTTCACTTTGTTACTGGTGTATATGTATTCAAAGAAAGACTTTGATTGCACGGCGTCTGGCGCTCTATGCTACAGAGCCCAGCTATAGAGCGCCGACGCTCTGTGTGTGTAGTGTTTTGTTAAATATGGTGTAAAGCAACGAGTGCCGGACGCACTGAGCTGGTGCTACCTCCCGCTCGCTGCAGTGCTATACTGTTGTTACAGTGGCCAAAATACATCATGTTCATCAATGTCAGGCAGGTTACTACAGCGACCGAGATGCTCTGTTACAGTGCCCGATACTCGCTTACAGCGTCTACTAGCGGTCACTCTAAGCTGCCACTATACCGCCGCAATCCCTAACGCTAATAGTGAATCAGCCTCCACGTTAGAAATTTTGAAACGCTCTTTAGTTTGGCTATGCCAATGAAGTGACAAGTCTCAAACACCTCATTTTTTTATTCAGCTAAACTATAAATAGTCATGGGGCCTAATTCATGAAGGGATAGCGCCAGGTAGTGCCTTGTAAATGACAGGTAGCGAAAGGTGAACGCCGGACACAGCACACAATTACACATTTATCAAGCCGAATCTATTGAGTGACTGGGATAACACCATGTAGTGTCCGATTCATCCGATCCCAGCCTCAGCGAACAGCGCCGGCGTTCAGCCTTGCAGAGCGCCACGTCTTACCTCTCGCTACCTGGCGCTGTCCCGTACATTTCAATGGACGCTCTTTTATTTCTCTTTAAACAGGGTTCTTGTTTTATTAATTTTTTTTTTTATTCTCAAATAATGTAGGGCCCTGAAAAAGCCATTTTTGAAAAAAAATTTTCATGTTTTATATATTTATGCAGAATTGACATTACAGGTCTGGCATTAATGTCTTCATGTCACAATGTTATTACAATTGTATTTCAATATGTTTTCGCTTTGTTCCTGTTGGATACATGTTAAAAAAACTTTAATCGCACAGCCTCTGGGCTACAGTGAAGCATTTTTGAGCGCCGGAGTTGTGTGAGGCTGTTTTTTTGATGAATATGTTGTGAGTCGGTTGCACTGGCCAGTCGCTAACATGCGCTCCCATACAGCGCTGTATTGGTCATATAGCGACTCCCCACAATGTATTCATCATTGTTGCACAGCGACTGAGTCGCTATGAACTAGCAACCCATGGCTGAGCACAGCGACTACTAGTGGTCGCTCTGAAATGCCTGCTACAGACGTTCATCTGTCGCTATCGGGCGTTAGTGATGAATCAGCCTGATGGTTAGCATATTATGCACTAGATGGCATCAGGGAAATTTATCGTTATAGCTAGAATAGGAAACATAGAAGTAGGAAATAAAAAAGTTAATAAAGCTAAGAAATGGAAATGATGGAGCATACTACATTGAAGATGGTTTGGTCTGGTTCAATCAGGTAATGGAAGGCACATGTGAAGCATGGCGTAGACCTGTGAGTCATGTGATGGCACCATTACAAAGTAGGGCCTGGGCCAACCTAGAACCAATTTCAATGTTAGGAACCTCATTAGAATAGAGTAGTTGAGTAGTAAAAGGGATTTGTAAAGTGAAGCAGCAAGCAAGCAGGCAACAGAAGGCTTAAAAGAAGCCTACCATTTAAATTTATTTTTAAAAAGATGGGTCGTGTAGTTAGAGATTGAGATCTTTAAATGGGGTTCTGATTTTAATTTATTAAATATGTAACTACCGATACATATATTTTTTTAAACAGTGTTTCCTTTGCCTATTTTCTCAACAAAAATTAATCATAGTCATCTTAATATAGGTATCTACTATAATTAAATTGGAACTCTGGCATTATATACAGATATTTGGGGCTTTTGCTTTGAATGGGAAGGAACAAGCACACATAAAAAAATTATTGGTCATTCCCCTTGGGTCTTTAAACTTACAAAATATGTTTTTAATGTTTATACTTTTTGTGCAATTATTTGTGATGTGAAGGTGCCTATCTACTATGATAATCATTTTTGTGTTTTGTTGTGGCTTTTACAGTTCATTTATATATGAAATCGTTTGTATTCAGTCCAGTATAAAAACTGCTGCTGGATCAATGCTATAGATCTAGAAATATCTAGGCTATCTGTAGCACACAAGACTCATCACAGCTTGAACATTAAGCAAAGCATGGCAAGACCATAATTGTACCACTCAATAAATCACTATTCAGAGCCTTATATGAAATAAAGGGGGTTATTCAAATAATTTTGGATTGGAGAGGCTGTAGGGTGAAGCAGTCGGAGCTTTTCTCACTCACACATAAAAAAGTAAAATTCTATTTAAACAAACAAATCATGTGCACATGCAAAAGGGCAGTTCTACATGTAAGATGCAAGTCATTTTTAATAGGGTAGATATTTTATTTTTTATTTTTTTAGTTAAAAAAAAAAAACAGCCTTTTGGGGAATCCAACCACATTTGGAGACACTGGCAGGCTGATTCGCCAGGTAGCGACAGCTGAGCGTCTGTAGCAGGCATTTTCAGAGCGCCTGCTAGTAGTCGCTGTGTTCGCTGTGGGTCGCTAGTTCAGAGCGACACAGTAGCTGTGCAGTAATGATGAATACATTGTGAAGAGTCGCTATTTGACCAGTACAGCGCTGTATGGGAGCGCATGTTAGCGACTGGTCAGTGCGACCGACTCACAACATATTCATTAAAAAAAATCCTCACAAAACTCCGGCGCTGAAAAATGCTCCTCTGAAGCCCAGAGCGCCGGAGGCTGTGTGATTAAAGTCTGTTTTTCAGCATGTATCTAGTAGTAACAAAGTGAAAACATATGGAATTACATTGCAATAACATTGTAACATGAACACTTTAATGCCAGACCTGTAACGTCAATTCTGCATAAATATATAAAACATGAAAATTTTTTTTAAAAAATGGCTTTTTCAATGCCAGAAGAGGTCCCAACATTATTTTAGATTAAAAAAAAAAAAAAAAAACTCTGTTTAAAGAGAAGAAAAGGATCATCCATTGAAATGTATGGGAGAACGACAGGTAGCGAGAGGCAATACCTGGCGCTGTGCAAGGCAGAACGTCGGCGCTGTACGCTGAGGCTGGGATAATGATGAATCGGACACTACATGGCGTTATCCCAGTCGCTCAACAGATTCTGCTTGATAAATGTGCAATTGCGTGCTGTATCCGGCGTTAACCTGTCGCTACCTCTCATTTACAAGGCACTACGTGACGCTATCCCTTCATGAATAAGGGCCTAATTTTTTAATCAGCTTGGATTTCCCCAAGGCTGCTGTTATTTTTTAACTACTAAAAAAAATTGCCCCATGTGATGAAGCAGTTCTACAATAAGTATAATCATTTATATTATTTTTTTTTAGAACTTACAAAATAACATCAGCCTATGGGGAATCCAAGCTAATTTTCCATGTGTTTAAAGTGAACCAAAACCCACCCAGATTCAGGATGCCCTGCTGTGTAAAACCCCGCAGGTCGCCCAATAAACTCACCTTTGCCAAGATCCAACGGCACCTGCGGTGCTACTACCTGCTATATATTTAGCAAGGTGCCTGCCTGTTGCAGGCATTTGTGAATGGCTGGTGTGGGCACACTCCCTGTTAGAGGGCAGTGAGGATGAGGCACTCAGGTCTGCTCGTCAGGGCTCGGCTAGACTCGGCTTAAAAATAATTTGCACATCCCATGTGCAGGGGATTTAGATTTTTTTAATCACCAAAAGCAAATTATGAGCAGGGATTCAGGCCTCAGTTTTTGGACCAAAGTGCATATTTTAAAGTTAAAGTAATCCCTCCCTGGTAACTTTACCCCAGAAAAAGGTGTTGGGCAATGTAGACCCTAAATAGAGATAAGCTTCGGGTCCAGGCCAAAGCTAGATTTGACCCAGATCTTGCCGACTCAGTCAGGTTCACCCCATCCCAGATACCGTAGTGGCAAATTCCAGGTTAAATGACCTGGTAATTTTTTTTTTTGGTGCCGGTAGGTGGCATGCTTGCCCCCCTACGATTTGTGGTTTAGGGTTACTGGTGGCTAAAAAAGCTGCCCTGTTGGCATCTTCTATTTAAGTGGACAAATGTGTCTCAGGGAAGGGAAGTTTTCATGCTTTCAAATCTCCTCTATGTCACTAGAAGAGAAGGACATGGAGAACATTTTTCACTTCCCTCCAGTGACTAAAATAGTCACATGGGGGCAGTTCCACAGAGGCGGGCTGCCATTGCATAAGGTAATGGTGGGATGCCAAAGTAGAGGAAAGAGGGCACCTGAGTCCCACCTGACCAAGAAGGAGCCCCCAACCCAGCAGAGCTTTGAAAAAGACACTGTCTGGCGTGGGACAAAGAAACAGTGAGTTTAGTTTGATGAATTTTTTAGTTTAACTCTTTGTGGACTAGAAAGCAGTCCAATGATCCTATTATACCAGTTTAATAGCTAGGGGGCAGTCATTATAGTAATCAGTAGTGCCTAATGCGGATACTGGGGACTCTCCAGCCGGAGGACCCCCAAAAGGATAGTCCCCTGTCTGGCTCATCACTCTACTCTACAACTCTAACCTTCTCCCCTACTGCTGCCAATGCTGAAATGTAAAGGCAAGGTAATGTGACCGGTCTGAAACAGGCAGAGCACTCACCAGGTGTAAATGCATTCACAGAGAGAGACCACTGGTAACCGCATGTGCTAGAGATGCTGGAGCTTTCTGAATGTAGCATAAGCCTGGGCAGATTTCCCGACCTTTTTTTGCCACTTTTCAGCGATCTCAAATATCACCCACACCACTACAAAAACAAACTAGGGTGGAGATCCTAAAACAATCTAAACATGAAATCTCTTATGCCATCAATACAATCTTTCCAAGATGCTCCACTCCTGCACTCCTGAGGCTTGTTGACTTGGCCAATGGGCACATCCTAGTGGTGGAGGCCCCTGGGCACAAAATCTGGTGGATGCCCCTGATACAACATTTTCTTGCCTTTAAAATAATAGTCCAGCCAAGTAACTGATTGGTTGTCTGCTACCCTCCCACTTATTGGAACATCAGATCGAGTCCCTTGTGCCACCCTTGTGTGGGTGCGTGCTGTTCATGATCTGCTATGCCATTCTGGGTTGGTCTGGGGTGTGTAGTCACCCAGCTGGTCCACTCAGCTGCTCTAGAATCTCCGTCCTGCCCTGTGGTGGCTTTGGCTGCAGGTTTGCAAAAGCAAAAAAAGGCTTGCCCAGGCACAGGGGCCCCACTGCTGCCGATAGCTTTATTGCTGGCCCAGATCAGATCAAAGACTGAAAATCCTCCTGGATCAGACCATAACCCAAAGGTTGGTGGAGGCTCCCTTTTGCAGGGCATGTGGTGGAGGCCCCGGGGCTCGCGCCCCTTGCGCCCCTCTCATAATCCGGCCCTGAGCAGTGTTCATGTTTTTAATTCGACAGGGGGAAGAGGGATGGCCATGCAGGAATTTGGCCTGTGCATGTGCCGTTGGATCAGGGATCAGATTCAGAGGTTTCACACAGTGAGGCATCCTAAATTGTGAGAGAGAATCAGGAGGCCCTGGAGTCTTATAGATTCTAGGGCCAGCTGAGTTGGGTTTTGGAATCTATCACCAGTATTGTTACTATCCTAGTGAGCGGTCAGTTTACCTGGGGCATTCCAATTTGGGTTGCACCACTGTGCAAAACCCCCACCGACATAACATTTCTAATTCACCAGTAGTCGCTGTGCTCGGCCATGGATCATTGTTTCAGAGCTCCTCAGTCACTGTCCGGCATTGATGAATATGATATGTGAGTCGCTATACTACTCTGTATGTGAGCGAACCGTAACGACAGCTCAGTGCGACTGACTCACACCACATTCATCAAAAAAAACAGCCACAAACATCGCCAGCGCTCAAAATCATGTAAATGTAGGCCATAGTGCCAGAGACTGTGTGATTAAAGGCTGTTTTTGAACATGTATCCACTAGTAACAAAGCAAAAACATATGAGTTACATTGTTATAACATTGCAACTTGAACACTTTAATACCAGACATGTAAGGGCAATTCTGCATAAAAATATTATTAATCCAAAAAGTTTTCAAAAATGTCATTTTCTTGCCCAGAATACATGTCAGATGGTTTGTGTTTTTTTTAGGGAAAAAAAAAATTGGGATCAAGAAAGGGATCTACGGATCGTCCATAGAAATGTATGGGAGAGCGCCAGGTAGCGACAGGTAAGACGTGGTGCTCTGCAAGGCTGAACGCCGGCGCTGTACGCTGAGCCTGGGATAATGATGAATCGTACGCTACATGGCGTTGTTCTAGTCGCTCACCAGATTCGGCTTCATAAATGTGTAATTGTAATGCTGTCTCCGGCGTTCACCTGCCGCTACCTGACACTACCTGGTGCTACCTGCCGCTGTACAGGCACTACCTGCCACTATCCCTTCATGAATAAGGCCCTTGGTGTACAGTTGTTGATGGCAACAGATTGCAGGTAGTAAATGTGTTTTATGGAAGCAGTTTTTATTACCTGCAATCTGTTGCTATTGCCGGCCATACACCAAGGCATCGATTAAGAGACTGGTGAGAAAACGTGCTTCTTTTTTAGGAGAGAAAACTGCCATTAACTTTCATTGTCTACCATATGTAAATTTTCACCTATGCCATATGCAATATTCTCTCCTAAAAAAGAAGCGAGTTTTCTCATCAGGCTCTAAATCAACCACATATTCTAGCACTGGCCCTTCTTACTCATGTCTCAAAAGGAATTTTCACAGATCCAAACATGAAAGTGTTTAAAGCGGACCAACACCCTTTGTGGTGCAGGTGTTGGTCACTGCCAGAGCTGCCTTTAAATCCCAGTCTGGCGGGGTGAATCCCGCACCGCCACTGGCCACCCGGCGCTCATGTTCAGGCCACCAAATGTCCTGCCCAAGTGTGTACCGGGCGACCAATCGCGGCACTGGATTCTTGTCACTGGATTGAGGGAAAGGTCAGATTTATGGGTGTTCTGCATGGTTATGTGCAGGACAGCTCCAACATTCTGGATTCCTCCCCCACCCAGACTGTTATAAAGGACCGGCGCCAGCACGAACCAACACCCATGCTGCGGAGGATGTCTTTCCCCTTTAATGAAGGAGAGCTGGAGATTGGCCCTGCCTAGACCAGTTATTCAACATAAGTTCTCATTTTAAAAATTATATCATTAATGTCTGCAATGTTATGATTATAATTTAGCAAAACCACAATTTCATGTCTCTAAGTATTGCACATTTTTACCTTTTTTATTTTATGTCTTGTAGGTCGATCGGTGCATTAATAGAACCACATGTAGAATGAATATGTGATGTACTCCTTTCCTTTTGGCAGATTTTAACATAAATAAACATCAACATAGTTTCCTCCATGAAAGGATTGCTTTTGCCCATGGTGTCCTTGTGATGGAGATGATTCCGTGCTGCTTTGATCTTGCTTAGACATGCTTTCATTTACTGTATATGGAATAAATAGCATCCCAATTTTACCAAGATTTAGCTATTCTTGAGATGCTTTTGAAATCTGAAATTCAGATTCTCCCGAGTTTAAATAGTGTTACTCTTGTCTCCCAACAAGAAAAACCCCTGTCAGCCTATCTTTTCTTCTCCTTTCCAATTGACACGGTAAAGAAGAATTGACAAAAATCTTGGCATCACCATCTGACACTTCAGTGAATATATGTTCTAGAGGTAGAAAGAATCATTAAAAATAAATGATTTTTATGAATTCAGGAAAATATACAATGTGCCAGACAGCAAATAAATCAATCATCAGAAATTATAGTCATTACATTAGGCAAAGCAGATAGACTCCTAAAATAGTTAGTTATGAAGAGGTTATAGTATTGTTGGAGATTGTTTAATTTTAATATTATAATGTATATATATATATATATATATATATATATATGTATACCATATTTTTCACCCTATAAGAAGCTTCTTATCGGGCAAATGTAAGAACAAAAAAACAAAGAAAAAGTAAACTCACATGTTATGGGCGCTCCCGCATTGCTGGCTGGGCTGCCTGCCACACTGTGGGGGGCCATAAAAAGATGGAGGAGCAGCGGGCTCTGTCCCCGTTCCCGCCTCTTCTGTCTCAGTGTCTTCCGGCTGGGCCACACCCAGCTGCTGTACGGAGCCAGGTGTTTGTGTGCCCGTCAGAAACAGCGACAGCAGCTGGAGGGCAGAAGGAGATCGAGGAGTGGCGGGCAGCTTCCCCGCCGCTGCTGTCCCTGCTTCTCACTTGCATGGACACCCAAGCACAAGGCTTCGTACAGCTGGTGGGTGTGGCCTGTGCCGACTCAGTGCAGGCCACGCCCACCCGCTGCACAGAACCGGGTGTTTAAGTGTGCCCCGGCCAGAAGTGACAGTAGTGGCGGGGATGCTCCTCCATCTTCTTCTGGCCTCCTGTAGTGTGGCATCTCAGCCAGCAGCGCAGGAGCGTCAGTAACATGTGAGTTGATTTTTTTTTCCTAAGAAGAATGGGAGGGGGGGCCACACTACTTATGGGAATGGGAGGGGGAATGCCACACTGCCTATTGGGAATGGGGGCATGCCTATATGGGCAATCGGACGAGGGAATGCTATACTGCCTATGGGAAAGAGGAAATCCCCTACTGCCTATG
The DNA here is from genome assembly GCA_027917425.1 of Gastrophryne carolinensis. NCBI lineage: Eukaryota > Metazoa > Chordata > Amphibia > Anura > Microhylidae > Gastrophryne > Gastrophryne carolinensis. The sequence goes on from CM051237.1 coordinate 398,432,544, forward strand.
GGAAGGGGGGATGCCACACTGTCTATTAGGAATTGGAGGGGGGATGTTGCTCTGCCTGTAATTTGCCTCTTATTTGGTTCACAACATTTGGTTCAGAATATTGTTTTTCTGATAAATAAGGTATAGAGAGAGTGATGGACTGGGGGGCAAAAATTAGACCTGGATTTTATCAGCCCCTGGCCGGTCTGAGGTCACCCCTGCCAACCATGAAGCCGGGGCTATACCATTGGGTCGTGTGGGTACAAGGGGCTGAGAAGAGTCTAAGGGGGAAGGGATTGAATGTGGATGTGAAAAGCAGCAGCCCAACTGGCCCCAAAGCAGTGCAGCCCACCAGGCACTGTCCCGGGTGTCCTTATGGCCAGTCCGCCCCTGTATATATATATACGCATATATATGTTAATATAGTGAATCGAATGGCTGAATATGAAGGCACCAATGTTCTCTCCAAGCCTCTGCAGCCGCTGAACAGACCGGGTAGACCCATCAAAGGTGGGCAATCTAAACGCAAAGGGAGGCTGGGCAGGGAGAACATTGTTGGCACCAGGGCCAACAGTGCAGAAATCAATTAGCTGCAGCCTGTGCTGTAAATCTGTGGGAAAGAATGAAATAGTTAACTCTCCTCTGTGGGATCCCCCCCCCCCCCCGGATACCTACTTCAGGGACCCTTGATTGGAGGATCCTTTTAAGAGGCCAAAACCCTAAAGAAAAGCCTGTGTTTAATGCATTAGACACGCTAGAGATGAGATCTGTTCCACAGTGACAGATTTTCCCTTGGCTGCAATTAGGCTGTAGATCTATTTTAACTTTCCATCACCAGACAGGAAACATAGCATAGTAGCATATATATAATATACATGGTGCAAGGGTGGGGTATTAAAAACAGTGAAGGGGCAATTCTGACCTTACACAATCCCTCTCTGACTATTCTAGTAACTGGCAATATGTTTTACCATTAGTGGAAGCCGTCTTCTGCCTCTGTAGAATGAAACACATCATTACTTACAGCTCCTATCACAGAATACAACAGCATAACCATTACCACCATGCAACCTACATCTGGCAAATACCCCCCAGATACTCAGTGACAACTCCACCCTGCTGCATGTCACCATAAGCCTGTTTTCTGACCCAATCGATCAATCTGTGCCTCCCAAACCCTAAAACAAGAGGTAAATTGCAAGATTACATAAAATGTATATGCATATCGGACCCCCTAGCATAATTCAAAATTTATTAGGCAGAGTGCAAGAAGTACATTCAATAGACATAGTGTGAGCAGCCCCAGGTGCCAAAACTGAATATATAGAATGCCCCTACACCCCAAAACAGATACAAGTGTGAGCAAACCTCCAGCTAGCAAAAGTGAATTAAAGAGGACCAAAACCAATTATACCAGGCACTAAAGCCTGAAAAGATCAAGGGACAGATGAAAGCTATTCCTTGGACAATCTTGGAAGGGCTGTTTCTAGGGGAGGGTGAGCAGGGCGATCGCCCTGGGCACCAAGGCCAATGGGGGTGCCTTTACTTCAGCCATCCTGTTTTCTGCAGATGGGTCATAGCCATTGTTAGTGGTGACATAAGACAGGCCCCTCATCACCCCTATTGGGTCTAAATGATGGTACAGGAATGGACCGGAGGTTATATAAGAAGAACCCTGCTCTATATTAAGGGCCTGATTTATCAAGCCCTTCTGCCAAACAATGCCATTTCAGTACAAATGAAAGTAGTGCAAGATATGATTTATACATTTTCAGCATGTTGTTGCACTGACAATGTTTTAGTAAATGTGTTTCTTATAGTGTAGCAACATGCGCAAGTGCGAAAAAAAATATTTAATTATATTTTTTACTACTTTTATTTGTACCAATGTGGCACTGTCTGGCAGAAGTGCTTGATAAATCAGGCCCAAAGAGGCCGATTCATTAATAGCGGCAGGTAGCGACAGATGAGCGCCAGTAGCGTGATTTTCACAGCGCCCGCTAGTATTCGCTGTGCTTGGCCGTTGTTCGCTTGTTGACAGCGACTCAGTCGGTGTGCGGTAATGTTGAATACGGGGTTAGGAGTCGCTGTTTCACAGGTTCCGCGCTGTATGGATGCGCCTGACAGCGAATGGCCAAAGCGAACGGCTCCCAGCATATTCATTAACAAATCACGCTCAAAAAATTCTCGCGCTGTGAAATGGTTGTTTAAACCCCAGAGCGCTGGCGGCGATGGCTTAAAAGTAGTTTTTAACCCCCAAACAACCATATTTTTTGAATATAAAATTAAACAAGTTTTTCTAAACATTTTGTAATATGAATACATTAATATCAGACCTGTAATATCAATTCTGCACAATTTTTTTTTTTTTTTTTTTTAACCTTAAAAAAAAAATAACATTGCCGAAGTGGTCACAGAATTTTTGACATTTAAAAAAATAAAAAAAAACATTAATATCAATGAATTATGAATATTTAAAGATTGCTCCATTGAAATGCATTGGAGAGCGCCAGGTAGCGAGAGGTCATACCTGGCGCTGTGATGGGATTAGCAGCGGCGCTGTTCGTTGCAGTCCGCTACATGATGAATCCCGCGCTAGCTGACGCTCTCGCCAGCGCTAGCCTCATTTAGCGTGATAAATGCGTGATTGTGTCCGCCGCCTGGCGTTCTGGAGTCGGTAGCCGCCGATAGCTAGCGCTACCTGGCGCTAGTGAGACACTACCTGGCGCTATCCCTTGATAAATAAGGCCGAAAGTGTTCTAAGAAGTTAACCAAAGAGTTGAAATTACTTGTTAATGTAAGTAGTATGTCAGTAAGTGATTGCTGAACCTGGAATAAAGAAACTGTTGTTTAACACCTGGAGTGTCATCTATGGAGACCAGCAGCTACAAAAGTGCACCTCCCCCCACACTGTACCTCCACCTGAGTCGTTCTATCCTAGGTTAAAGGACCCCCCTTGCTCCTTACACACTCAGCCACTGGCCAACAGAGGGGCCTTACACTTACCTTAGCTAATCTGTGGCTGATATGCCCAAGATATTTAAGGAGGAATAACCACTGGCCTAGAATTTATAAGTCTTTAGGCATGCTAGTCCCCATGTTCGTGAGTCATCTTCATTTAGGATGCCTTGCTGTGCCAAATCCCCCCAGTTTATTGTGAACCCTACACTTCCTGCCATGCTACAACGCATATGTGAGCTACGTTTGCATCCCCTGTGTCCCTCTTGTTGCCACATCCTCCCACTATGTGCTCATACTAATATGCACAGTATAGAACATTGATTAAAGGAGAGCCTGCCTATGTGCCATGGGATCACAGAAGAGGTAAAAAGACCTTAACTGGTGTTTTCACACAGCTGGGACATTCCAAATGGTGATGCCTGGGGGGCAACAAAGGAAACCCGGGATAGTTAAAATCCTGATTTTCATTTCCCCGTTACATATTTTCTTTTATTGCATTTTAAAAGGGGACCTCCATAGACCCGTGCAATAGGAATGGCAGCCAGCAGGAAGTTAAAGTGGGTAGAAAATGTAACATGTCTGCGTTTGTGTACTGTCAGGCATCCTTCATGACCAGCAGAGACCAATAGGGTTCTCTGGGAAGGAATGTGCAAACCCTAGCAGGTCAATGAACGCCCCTCCAGTGGTCACCCCCTGGTTGCTGAAGGGTGAGTATTTTGGGCTCCTGATGAAAACAGGCATTCCAAATCTGCCTGGGGTGTGGTTAAATCAAGCTTTCAATTTTGACTGGATGACTACTTGAAAGCGGACCAAAACTTACATTTTTAACTAGCATCCCCTGAATTGCTTCCCCCATGAAGACTACCTTTTGCCAATTTTTAGTGCTTCTGCTTCACTCTAATCCCAGATAATAGTCCTTATTTTAGCTGTAAAGCTCCTCCTCCATTCATTGCCTTTGTTGTGTGTGGCCATGATGTCATGGCCACACTAATGCAATGACTGATGATCGCCTGCCATCTCACACCAAGGGACAGCAATTCCAAAAGCAAAAATATCCATTTCTAGTTCTACACCCTAAGAAGGGAATATCGTCAGGAGGTTTGGCCAAATGCATTTCACAAGTTTTGTGGGTTTTGGTCCGCTTTAAGCCTACAGCATGGACTTTTTAAAATATTCTCTTTATGCAGCATGGGCCCTTATTTCAAGCCGAAGTCTGATGAAATTGCATATGTGTTAGGCACATTGGATTGTGAGCTCCTTTGGGGGACATGGACACACAGGAATTCTTCTGTGCTTTAAAGTGCTGCAGAAAAATATCAGCACACAATACAAAATGAAGTATTTTTTCAGAAAAGTAAAGCGAGGTTTATAAGAAGACCAATATTGTGGCCCTTTTTTAATGCACACCTAGAAATAACTAAACCAGTAAGCTGTCTTTGTATTAGATCATTTGATTTAAAAGGTGAGTCACACCGAGGAGCAAAATATTCAATAACATTAAATCAGTTTTGCAAAATATATTCTTACTTTAAAAATGATTTTGCTTGGAGTGATAGTGCAGTAATAAAGAAGTTATTGACCAGATGTTATTGATTGTACAGTCCTCGGGCAAAGAACACTGACCTTGCTCACTCTCTTATTGCTTACTCCTTCCCTGGCCTCCTTCATCTATGCCCGTTCAATAATATTTATTAATATATATTTTTAGCAAAAAAATGTATGTTGCAAGGTTAGGGCTCCCTAGGTTTTCTTACTTTAAAGACAGGGTGTATAGTATGTAAGAAACAAAGAAATGGCTTCGGTGCCATGGCAGGCACATTGGCAAATACCCATTAATATGGATATAGCACTTAAAATAAAACTCCAGGCAAACATGAGAGATGAATACTTATTTTTAAATTACAGCAATCAAAGTCCTTTCTGCAGAGAATCAGTGATTGTGTCCCAGAAACCATTATTACTGTACATCACTTCTTTCTCCTACGTGACAATGCCCACAAAAATACCGTTTTGTGAGTACTCACCTTTAAAACGGGTATTATGAGTGTTCCATACACTCCACTTCGATCTTCATGACATATGGGTAAACTCCAATAGAGGGCGAACTTCTGCAGAGACGAATATGCAAAAAAAGAAAGCCCCTCCCGGTCCATATATACCTGGGACCTCCCACCAATTCCCCAGTGTATAAAAGCAGTAAGGGGACCAGGAAGAACCAATTATAACCTTAACAATCAAAACCAATGGTTCACCATATAAAAGCCCCAGAATACCTGAAAAAAAGGGGTGGGGCGAAGTGGAGTGTATGGCACACTCATAATACCCGTTTTAAAGGTGAGTACTCACAAAACGGTAATATTCTAAGTATGCCATACACTCCACTTCATGACATATGGGACATCCAATAGCAGTGTCCGTCATGGGTGGGAACCAGAAACAGTAAAGAATGTACCAACTCAAACCACTGCAGCTTGCAGAACCTTGCGGCCAAAAACAGCATCCGCTGAAGCCCGCACATCAACCTTGTAAAACTTGGAAAAAGTATGAATGGAAGACCAAGTAGCAGCCTTACAAACTTGTTCAACAGAAGCCTGGTGCTGAAAAGCCCAGGATGCACCAACAGCACGAGTAGAGTGCGCAGTGACCCTAAAAGGGGGAGTCTTCCCCTTAGCAAAATAGGCCCCAACAATGGCCTGACGAATCCATTTGCTAATCGTAGACTTAGCAGGCGCCAACCCTTTCCTGGGCCCGCAGGGCACCACGAAAAAAGCGTCCGTCTTGCGGAAGGAAGAAGTAGTCACCAAATAGTACTTCACACAGCAAAAAACATCCAAATTGTGCAGAACCCTCTCCTTGTCATTGTTAGGCTTAGGACACAAGGGAGGGAGAACAATATCCTGATTGAGGTGGAAAGCAGACACCACCTTAGGAAGGAAATCCGGCTTAAAACGAAAAACCACCTTATCCTGGTGTCTCTCAAAGTAAGGGGCCTGAATGGACAAGGCCGCCAACTCAGAGACACGCCGAACCGAGGTAATAGCCACCAAGAAAGCAACCTTCTGAGTGAGAACCGAAAGAGCAATATCCTGTAACGGCTCAAAAGGAGGACCCTGCAGAGCCGAAAGAACCAAATTCAAATCCCAAACAGGGACTACAGCCTTCCGAGGGGGCCGCACATGTGCGACCCCTTGGAAAAAGGTCTTAACCAGCGGGTGTACAGCAAAAGACCTCTGGAAGAAAACCGACAGAGCAGAAACCTGTCCTTTTAAAGTACTAAGCTGGAACCCAAGATCCAGATTATGCTGAAGAAACTCCAAAATCCTGGGTATCGAAAAAACCCTGCAAGGCAAGGCCCTAGCCTCACACCAAGCAATATAGGACCTCCAAGTCCTATAGTAAATGCCAGAAGAGGACCGCTTCCTAGCCCTAATCAGGGTCTGAACAACAGCCTCAGACAAACCTTCCTCTTTCAAGATGAAGGTTTCAGCAGCCAAGCCGTCAAAGCCAGCGTTTGTAAATTGGGGTAAAGAAGATGACCCTGAGATAGCAGGTCCGGCAACAAGGGAAGCCGGTACTGATCTACGGCCATCCTTACGACGTCTGCGTACCAAACCCTTCTTGGCCACCTTGGAGCCACCAGAATCACTGGTGCCCCTTCTAGAACCAGTTTGCGAACTACCTTGCCCAGCATGGAGACGGGTGGAAACAGGTACAGAAAACCCAACTCCTTCCAAGCCAGTGACAAGGCATCCAGACTGCCGAAATGCAAGGAACATTGCTCTCCGGCCAAGGGCAGGATCAGAGAGACTTCCCTGAGGGCACTCCTGCTGCGAGTCCCTCCTTGGTGATTGATGTAAGCTACCGCCGTTCGGTTGTCCGAACGAACCTGAACCGGTAGACCCCGTAAATGTGAGGTCAGCCGAGCCAGAACCAGTCGGATGGCTCTGAGCTCCAAGACATTGGTGTGAGCCTCTTGGGGACTCCACACCCCGCTGAACTGATGACTTTTCCAATAACCTCCCCAGCCTGACAGGCTGGCATCCGTGGTAACCGTCTCCCATCTGCCCTTCAACAGATTGCTCGAGTCCAGCCACCACCGAAAGGACTGCCGAACTCTGAGAGACATCCTGAAAGGTTGATCCAATGACTGCGGGCACCTGTCCCAATAGGTGAAGTTGAAGAGATCTCATGTCAAACTCTGCAAACAGTACCGCCTCGAAGGAGGATACCATCAAACCCACCAGTTTCATCCCCTGTCGGATAGAGGGACAAGGACTGGCCAGAAGAAGGTGGATCAGGCCCTGAATCCCCTGCACCTTGGTCTGGGGCAGAAACACTCTGGCCCGAATGTTATCCAGATTCATGCCCAGAAATGAAATCACACGAGACGGGGAGAGAGAAGACTTGGTGCGGTTGATCACACACCCAAACCTCTCCAGGGTCGACACCACCTGGTGGGTGTCCAGCTCCGCCTGATGGAGGGAAGAAGCTGAGATCAACAGGTCGTCCAGATAAGGCACAATGCGAATGCCCTGAGCTCTGAGCAGAGCCATTATTCCCGCCAAGACCTTGGTGAAGACCCTCGGCGCCGAGGTCAGACCGAAGGGAAAAGCTACAAACTGATAATGTTGATCCTCCACCGCAAGCCGGAGGAATCTCTGATGTGCCTGAAAAATCGGAACATGCCGATACGCATCCTTGATGTCTATGGATGTCATAAAATCCCCTTGGCGAAGGGAATTGATAGCCGAACGCAGAGTCTCCACGCGGAACCTTTTGGCTCTGATAAACCTGTTGAGAACCTTGAGATCTAGAATGGGTCTCACCGAACCCTCCTTTTTGGGAACCGTGAAAAGGTTGGAGTAGTAACCCCTGCCTCTCTCCGACGGAGGCACCGGACATATAACCCCCATGTCCAGAAGGTTTTTTACTGCTAACAGGAGCCCCTGTGCAGCCTGAGGGTCCGAGGGCACCAGAGACCTTAAGAATCTTGGGGGCGGCCAGTACTCGAGCTCCAGTTTGTACCCTGAGGAGACCACTTCCAAGATCCAATTGTCTGTGACCTCCCGGGCCCAGACCTGGAAGAAGAGCCGCAGCCGTCCCCCCACCCTTGCGGGTGAGGGCGCCCCTTCATTGCTGACCCGTTTAACGGCAGGCTTGGCGCCCGACCTCTGCCTCTGTTCCACGACGAGCCCCTGACACCCGAGAAGGCTTGGTGCCCGACCTCTGCCTCTGTTCCACGACGAGCCCCTGACACCCGAGAAGGCCAAAACCCCAGCCGCTCTGGCCCCTCGAAAGGAAGGAGTGAACGAGCCCGCCCCCGAAAAGGGCGGCGCTGTTTCCTCCGCTGAGGTAACTTACCTCCTTTAGCAACAGCATCCAATTTATCTCCAAACAGCCGCGAACCCAAGAAGGGAAGAGCTGTGAGCGACTTCTTGTCCCCAACGTCCGCTGTCCACTGGCGGAGCCAGACCAATCTGCGCATAGCCACCAGTAAAACTGAAGTCCTACTACACACGACAATAGAATCTTCCATTGCAGCCATGACAAAATCCATCCAAACAATTCGCATTTCTTAAGGATAGCGAACTCAGCGCCAGCTGGATCAAACTGAGCGTTATTCAGCCAGTCCCTGATAAGAGACCTGGTAGCAAGCAACACCAGGGCAGATGCACTAACAGGCCGCAGGGCCGAGCCCACGTTGGCAAATGCGTGGCACGCCATCTGAGCAAGGCGCTTATCCTCGCCATCCTTAAGGGAAGTGGCGTCAGGGGTGTTCAGCACAGAAGAGTTGGTCAAACCTAAAACTGGCGCGTCGACCTCGGGAGGAGAAGACCAGCGCTTAACCACCTCCACCGGAAAAGGATACTTCTTATTCCATCCCTGAGGAACACCAGGAAGCCGACTGGGCCTCTCCCATTCTATAAGGATCAGCGCATCAAAGTGACCCTGGGTAGGGAATTCTAGACGGGGCTTGCAGGCCCCCAAAAATTCCCCCTTCTTGAGAGGGGGCGCCTGAGGCGGTTCAATATCCAACACCTCCAATAAATGTGACAAAACAGTGGCCGTATCTACGGCATCCCCCAGCTCCTGCCCAATATTGGCATTCCCAGACTGAACATAGTCAGCCTCTGTTTCCTGATACAATTCCCCCTCCACTAATAATCTGACAAATCAGCGGAATCGTCGTCAACATCCCACAAGGGCTGGACCGACGACAAATGTCTCTTTTTTGCCTGGGCCTTCTTGCCCACCGTGCTAGCAATAATGCTGGCCAACCTAGGAATAACAAAAAGTTGGGTATAGGTCAATCCCAAACCTAGCCGAAACATCATAAAGTAACTCCCCACTGGTACCAATGTCACTTGGGGTACGGATAAGGTGGGGAGGGGAAGGCGATGAAGCGGGAGGAGCCGACCCAGAAGGCTGGGTACCAGACTGCAGCGTTATGGCCTTTTGTGCGCATGGTATACAGATCAGCACATTCTCCCCCGTAAGGGATACCCCACACCCCACACATGGCCCGGATTGTCCCAGAGGGAGCCCGAGCCCACTATCCTGCGGAGCCTTCATATGGTGATTTTTGTGGTCAGTCGCAAGACCGCAGGGAATTTACACCTAAGCAACCCGGGATGCCCCTTAAAACAATTTTACACTAGGGACCCCAGGACCAGGAGGAACCCCTTAATATGCACATATACAAGGCAATCTGTAACACACAAAACAGGCAACATAAGTGCAATGCTAGATAAATATGGCAATAACACATATCTAACAGTATATGCATATAAAAAAGTATATATATATATATATATATATATCTAACTGTATCCCAGCCAGACATGCGAAAACCACACACACATACCCGCGACCAGGGGGGGCCCCCCGCTAGAGAGGAGCCCCCATACTAGCTAAGGAAGTGGCCATCCGGCCCTTACCACACGGTACGCATCTCAGATCCTGTTCGAAAATGGCCCCCATGAAGTGCCTCATACATGAAGAGGGAGAGCAGGGGGAGGGCGGGCCAGCGCAGACCGCGCGCTCGCTGAGGCCACGCCCCCCTCCCAGCAACACGGATCCCCTAGAAACGAGCCACAGAAATCGCACTAAAGAAGGGGGCGGGAGAAGCTCCCCCAGGCTGATCACAGCCCTGACATGGCCTAAGTAAAACACTCCCTGCCTGCCACACGCATACACGCACAGTGAATCACACACCAACACACACAGGGGCATATGTGGAAAAAACGAAATAACGGCCAGGCCAGGCAACCCCCCCCCCCCCCCGGAGGGGAATAAGGGACCCGGAAGGGGGGGAACCCTGCCAGAATCCGGCCATAAGCATAGAGGGACGGGGCATCCCACACCAGGATCACCAAAAAACCTGGATAACCGCCTACCCCATGGTGAGGTCTCACGGTGGAGCAGTGCTCCTTCTGCACCCATAGGGTGCTCCTACCTTCACCAGGACCCGCAGCCTCAGCTGGGAGGCTCAATATAGGGCAATTTAGAAAGGGTCCTGGCAGTAATAGGGACAATAGAAGGCCAGGCGCAAGCATGTAAGTAAAGAAGTCTTCATCTTCTGTCTTGTCGCCTTCCCTGCAGAGAAGGAACTGGGGAATTGGTGGGAGGTCCCAGGTATATATGGACCGGGAGGGGCTTTCTTTTTTTGCATATTCATCTCTGCAGAAGTTCGCCCTCTACTGGAGATTACCCATATGTCATGAAGATCGAAGTGGAGTGTATGGCACACTTAGAATAGCAGCTCATGTTGTCATCCAGCTCTCACCAATGGCAAACATACAATGAAGGCAAAGGGGGCAGCTGCTACCGAGCCCATGGCAGGATGAGGTGTGGTGCCAGTTTCATTCCTGTCACCACCTGCAGCAATGTTAAGCATGATTTTGCTTTTTTAAAACACGGGGAGACTGAATCATTACTAGCGCCAAGTATCAGCAGATGAGCGTCTGTATAGCAGCGCTTAGAGCGACTGCTAGTATACACTGTGATCAGCTATCAGGCGCTGTAACAGAGCACCTCAGTCGCTGTAGTAACCTGGCTGGCATTTATGAATGAGATGTAAGTTGGGCGTTCTAACACCAGTACAGCATTGCAGCGAGCGAAAGGTAGCGCCAGCTCAGTGTGACCGACTCTCAGCGACTCACACCATATTCCACAAAAAAACACACACAGAGCGTAGGCGCTTTGGATCTGGTCGCTATAGCATAGAGCGCCAGATGCTGTGTGATTAAAGTCTGTTTTTGAACACATATCCACCAGTAACAAAGCGAAAACACCTGGAATTACATTGTGGTAACATTGTGACATTAACACTTTAATGCCAGACCTGTAATGACAATTCTGCATAAAATATAAAAAATCAAAAACATTTTCAAAAATGACTCTTTCTAGGCCAGGAGAGGTGGCACAATTATTTGAGAAAAAAAAAAAAACCCTGTTTAAACAGAATAGAAGGAACGTCCTTTGAAATGTATGAGCGAGCGACAGGTAGTGACAGGTAATACCTGGCACTCTGGAAGCTAGAGTGCCGGCGCTATACGCTGAGCTGCCTGTAATAATACATTGGACGCTACATGGCGCTGTTAGAGTCACTCACCAGATTCGCTTTCATAAATGTGGTTTTGCGTACAGCGCCCAGCGTTCACCAGACGCTGCCTGCCGCTACGAGGCACTACCTGCCGCTATCCCTTGATGAATAAACCCCCTAATTAGTTGGAATGTCTTCCCTCAGAAAATTCCTGAATCCAGCAATCAGGGCTCTGTTTACACCTATGCGCTTTCTCTGTACCGCTGCGCTGAGTTGCAACGCAGTTACAACACAGAGGAAACATTGTACATGTTTTTAGATGGAATAGTTTACACATCTATACTGTGTTGCGCAACTCATTAAAAACATTGCAGACACCTTTTTCAGAAATCTATGGTGATGCAAGGTCAACGCACGTATATCGCAGTGTACCTGCGTTGCGTTTGCATTGCCATATACTTTGCCATTTACTTATTATGCAAAAAATCTTTTTCAATTTAAAAATGCAATGCAAACACATTTCTAATGCATCAAAAGTGCAGTGTTTGTTTTGATACAATGACCCTCTGGCATATTCACAAAATTCCTGCTCTTAAAGTGGACCAAAACCCAGCATAGTCAATAGTTTTGACTGTCCTGGGTTTTGGTCCTTGCCCCCGGGGCACCCCAATCAGGGGTGCCCCATTGTGTGAAACCCCCCAGGACGCCGCAGCCAACTCACCTCTTCCCGGTCCCACGGCATATCTCAGAGCAGCGGCCGTCAGAGCCGCCCTCTAACAAGGAGCGTGCCCGTGCCGGCCATTCAAAAATGTCTGGCGCAGCTCTTAGATGCGCCGTGGGACTGGAAAGCGGTAAGTTGCCTGTGGCAATCGTGGGGGGGGGGGGGGGGGGTTCACACAGCGGAAGGGGGCCCCCTGGGGAAAAGAACAATACCCAGGATAGTCAAAATCCTGGGTTTTTGTCCACTTTAATGCAACGGAAAGGTGTGAACAGAGCTTAAGGGGAGCAGTGTACTGAAAAGGTTACATTCTGTTGTAAATACAGTAAATACTGTAAACACTGGCCAATTCCCGATTCCCTGCTGTATCTTTTCCTGCTGTTGATATATTGCAATATTCCAGTTTCAAACAATCAATGCTCCCTGTCATTCATTTAAATAGGAGCAACCACCTCCCTAGAGTCTATAAAAGCCTAGGGGCAGTGGTTTCTCTCTTTATGGGGCTGGTTTCTCTCTCACAATTGGGATGCCCCATTGTGTGAGACACTGAGGGTCACCCAAGACACTCATGTTTTGGCCAGTTCTGTCCAGAGTCGCTGAGGAATACATCCATGCCATTTCTGTTAGATCAATATGGGGCTCCCTTGCTGGTGACACCCCCTCTGCTCCTAGTGACATCCATGCCATTTCTGTTTGATAAATATGGGGCTCGCTTGCTGGTGACACCCCTCTGCTCCTAGTGACTTCCATGGCATTTCTGTTAGATCAATATGGGGCTCCCTTGCTGGTGACACCCCTCTGCTCCTAGTGACATCCATGGCATTTCTGTTAGATCAATATGGGGCTATCATGCTGGTGACACCCCTCTGCTCCTAGTGACATCCATGCCATTTCTGTTAGATCAATATGGGGCTATCATGCTGGTGACACCCCTCTGCTCCTAGTGACATCCATGGCATTTCTGTTAGATCAATATGGGGCTATCATGCTGGTAACACCCCTCTGCTCCTAGTGACATCCATGCCATTTCTGTTAGATCAATATGGGGCTATCATGCTGGTGACACCCCTCTGCTCCTAGTGACATCCATGCCATTTCTGTTAGATCAATATGGGGCTCCCTTGCTGGTGACACCTCTCTGCTCCTAGTGACATCCATGGCAATCCATGGCATTTCTGTTAGATCAATATGGGGCTATCATGCTGGTGACACCTCTCTGCTCCTAGTGACATCCATGGCAATCCATGGCATTTCTGTTAGATCAATATGGGGCTATCATGCTGGTGACACCCCTCTGCTCCTAGTGACATCCATGCCATTTCTGTTAGATCAATATGGGGCTATCATGCTGGTGACACCCCTCTGCTCCTAGTGACTTCCATGACATTTCTGTTAGATCAATATGGGGCTCCCTTGCTGGTGACACCCCTCTGCTCCTAGTGACATCCATGCCATTTCTGTTAGATCAATATGGGGCTCTTGTGCTTGAGCTAACAATCTATTAGGGTATTGTGCAAGCAGGCACAGTGGGCTCACACAATTCAGGATGCCCCAGGGGCACTTTAAAGTTTAAACTGTTAGTGCCAAAAAAAATGTCCTCGATGTGCTGAGCTGATCTAGTGTTTTATTTCTTATGTTAGTAAATGTGTGTTTTATGGAAGCAGTTTTGACTACTACAATCTGTTACTATTGGCAACCCAGGGCCGGATTATGAGGGGGCACCCGGGGCCTCCACCACTTACCCTGAAAAGGGGGCCCCCACCAACCTTTGGGCTATGGTCTGGTCCAGGAGGTCTTTTAGTCTTTGGTCTGATGGGCCACGGGGCCGGCAACAAAGCTGTTGGCGGCCCCCCGTGTCTGGGCAAACACTTGTTATTTGTTTTTGCAAACCTGCAGCCAAAGCCAACACAGGGCAGGCTGGAGAGTCTAGAGCAGCAATGCTACAGTGTGGGTGCGTGCAGAGCTGTCACTGCACATAAGCCACCAAGCACAGCCGCTGGCAGCTCAATGCAGGGAACTGCCATCTGCTGGACCAGCTGGGCAGGGGCGAGCTGGCCGCAGGGCATACTGGGACAAATCCCGGTAGGCCGCGGCTTGTCCTGCATTTCTGCCTCCCCGTTTACCTTCTCTTGGCTGCTCTGGTCGGCTTCCTAGTTCCGCAGCTGGCCGGGTGATAGCAGGAGAGGCAAGCCCGTATTTAACATTAGGCACATCTAAGCACCGGCCTCGGGTGCCAGAATGTGCAGGGGAGGGGGGGTGGCAGCAGGGGCATTAAAAAAGTTTGCTTTCAGCATTTGCATTGCACTGCTGTTTTGTGTTTTTTTTTTTTTGTACAATTTTTTCAGTTTGTGGTTGTTGATTTTCTTTTCCCTGAGTACCCCCCCCCCTGCCCGCACATGGTATGACCCAGTATCTATTGAGGACACACAGTGGAGCTGGACTGTGGTGTGGCAATGTATTGTATAGACAGATGGAAGCTTCTTTACATGGCCCCTCCCTGACCCTATGCAGGAACATGGCTGACACCCCAGGCTGCTTCTCCTCCACACAGCACAACTGCAAACATTACAAGTAAGGACACTGAGGAGCCAGGCTGCAGCACCTCTCTGGGGACACTAGCAGAAGACCCTTCAGTGCCTGGAGGCTGCTCTGAACGTGGGTGACAGCAGGCTGATCAGAGGCTGATCAGAGGAGGTTCTGTGTGTTCTCACCCGTTTCTGCCTAATTTGCATATGTCTGTGTGACACAGAGTTCATGCCCCTCCCCCAACGTCATCATCAGCATGACGTCATCATCTGCTGTGTCTCCTGGGCTTTGAAAATATCAGGAAGGCAGCGCAGGGGATGGAGCTTCTCATTGCTGCTCTGTAAGTCTGTTCAATATTGTGATGAAGCCTGTATCTGCTTGTGTCATTATTGTAGACATTTTCCTGCCTGCTGTGCTCTCTTCTGGCTGCCCACTTTCCTGATATCTTCCTGCAAGTCCTCCCTTCAGCCTCCTTCATGTGCCATTTTTTCATAATTTCTGCCTTTTTCATTCTAGTCAATTTCCCTCCTCCTTCCTGTCA
Organism: Gastrophryne carolinensis; assembly: GCA_027917425.1. Classification (NCBI taxonomy): domain Eukaryota; kingdom Metazoa; phylum Chordata; class Amphibia; order Anura; family Microhylidae; genus Gastrophryne; species Gastrophryne carolinensis. The sequence continues at coordinate 398,447,814 of CM051237.1, forward strand.
CCCACTGCTCACTGTGTTTCTTTCTGGCTGCCCATTTCCCTCCTTTATATCCCTTCATCCTGCCATTTTTATGCAGCCAGCTGTTCCCACATTGCTGCTGCCTGTATCCCCCCTTTTTTCCCTTTCATGCTAATAACGTTCCTTCTACTCTGTGCCTCCCTGATGAGCACTGTGCCCGCTTTCTAATTTCTCCCCCCTCTTCTGTGTCTTTTTATCCTTTCTGCCACTATCCCTCCCTGATTTGTGCCCACTGTGTTCTTCTTCTGCCAACTGCTATTTCTTCTTTAAACCAACTTTTGTTTCCTTCTGCCACTATCTGTTGCCCCTTTCCCTGGCTACACCAGACCCAACAGCCCCAATACCTACCACTTGCACTTTGTTACCATATCTGTCATTCACATGTCAACCAACAGCCAATCAGGGTTCAAGGCCACTAGGTGAACCTGTTAGAATGCTGGTGGTTATGTGAACAGCAGGGAATAGCATCTAACAGGTAGTGCAAGGCAGACTGGCAGGAGGATGTGCACCAGGACAGTGCTTAGAAGACAGGCGGACCTCAGGGTCTGTATGGCTAGAGATCCCCTTTAAAGTGGATCAAAACCAAGGATTCTGACTATCCTGGGTTTTGGTCCTTGCCCCAATCTGGGATGCCCCACTGTGTGAAACCCCCCAGGTCGCCCAATCTAACTCACCTTACCCCAGTCCTACTGTGTACAGTCAGTGTGCTCGGGTCCGCTCCCACCTCGCGGCCACATCCTCCACTGCCTGCTAACAGGGAGCATGCCCAGCCATTCACAAAAGGCTGCCGTAGCCACTTCCCTGCTAAAGGGATAGTGGGGATGCGGCTGCTGCTCATGCATGCCTCGTTGACTCGGGGAAAAAGGTGAGTGTCTGGGTAAACTGTGGGGGTTTCACAAAACAGAGCATCCCAAATCTGGATGTCCCTGAGGGGGACATCCAGTGGGGCACGGGTTTTGGTCCTCTTTAACAAAATGGGGGGGGCGTGTTGCCAAAAGGTGCCTAGGGCAGCATGAATCCTAAATACGGCCCTGAGGAGAGGCCAGGCTTTCCGTTAGCTCCGAGCGCTCTTTGCAGCAGCCTTTGATGTCCGGGCTGCAATACAAGTAGTTACTCATTAGTTCCGGCCGGCTGCTGGTGCCTTCATCTGACAGTGAAGTGGAACTGCCAAACCTTGCTGCAGTTTCCCCCTCAGCTCTGTTACACTTAGGGACAGCCCAGAGCCAAATTCTGGGCAGATTGGTGCGCTGTGCTGTAGGGTAACCTGGAGGGTTTCACACAGGGGGCATCCCGATTTTGGATGCCCGGGGAGGTCCCGGTGTAACAGGCCAGAGTATACCCTCAGGCCAGACTATACCCGGGGTTAAAGAGGCCTAGGCTAGATTATACCCCGGGTATACTTTACCTGGGTATAGTTTGGCCTAGGCCAGTTTACACCCCGGGGTATACTCTCGCCTAGGCCAAATTATACCCGGGGTTAATCTGGGAAAGGGTTATTCTGGCCTGTTACACCGGGCCGATACCGCTCGGATATATATATATATATATATATATTAATGTGGCGTTGACTCACTTTACCGGGCCAAGCACAGTACAGAAGGGCCAGTCTGACCAAAAAATCCAGGGCCGTTTTCTGGTCCCAGTCCGCCCCTGCAGCTGGGTGACTACACTACCCCCGCCCAGAATGGCAAAGCAGGAGTTCCCGAGCAGCACCCACCCGCACAAGGGTGGCACAAGGGACTTGATCTGATGTTCCAGTAAGTAGGCAGGTGCCAGACAACCACCAATCAGTTACTTGGCTGGACAATTATCTTAAAGAGAGAAAATAGGCTGTATCTGGGGCCTTCGCCAGATTTTGTGCCCAGGGGCCTCTGTTAAAACAATATAAACACTTAATAGGTAAACAAATCATTTATTGATGCAGATCTGCATGTTACACCTCAGCAGCAAAGGAGAATAACAAGGAGTAGAAGGACACTGGCTCAAAAGAAGAGGGACAGTCTCTCCAAATCAGGAACACTCGGAAGGTATGTCAATGAATCATTTCTTTTAATATAACCTCATTTTAAAGCAGACCTAAACCCTGCCTGAATCTCCTTGCCATTCCTTTGAATAGGAGCAACCACCTCAGCAGTGGTTTCCCTTTTGGGATGCCCTGTTGGTCTCCGGGAGTCACCCAGTACACTCATCTGACACCCCTTTGCTCCCAATGACAACCATGGCATTAGTGTTAGATTAATATGGGGCTATTGTGTGGGCCTGTGCAGGGGGCTCACACAGTTGAGTATCCTGATTTGGGATTCCCCAGGGGCACTTGAAAGTGTAAATCTTTTCCCAAGGTGCTGAGCTCATCTAGTGTCTTCTTCTTATGTTAGTAAACGTGTGTTTTACTGCTACAATCTCTTTTTATTGGCATCTGTACACCAAGAAGAGAGAAGTGAGCCCTGTACACACAGAACACTGCTACTGGGCATGTGTAATGTTGAGTGAGCTTCCTCACATCAGCAGTGGCCATAGCAGCAGTGTTCTGTGTGTACAGGACTCACTTCTCTCTTCCTGTATATCTAGGTGTACAGTTGGGAGGTAGTCAAAACTGCTTTAAAAAAACATTAAAGATTTGGACGGGTTTTGTTCATTGCCCTGGAGGGATTCCAGTTTGGGATGCCAACTTCGTGAACCTTACCCTCATTTAGCCCATACAAACTCACCTTGACTCCTGTCCAATCAGAACTGTTTGGCGTGCATATTAATTGCTTGCCAAATATCTCTATTTACAACCATGGGGAGCTAGAACTACCTCGTCCTCAGACATGGCTGTGCTTCCTCTCCTGCCCCCTGCTTATCTGAATGGCTCATTGCATGAACACGCCTTAGCCCAGAGATGCTGGAGATCCAAGAGAACCCCCAGCTAAGAGTGTCGCAGCGATCCAGGGGTTGGGGGGGTCATTTGCTTTGGGATGCCCCATGGAAAGGCCAGAGCCTAAAAGATTCCAGGGCCGGCCAGGATGAGTTTTGCTTTCTGTTTTAAATTCCAAATTAGGATGCCCCAAGAAATCCCATGCTTGGGTCCACTTTAAAAAACGCTCAACACCCCCTAGAGTTTAAAGTGGACTAACACCCAGGATGGGCGGCTTCCCCGCTGAATCCCCAGTAAAACTTACTTGACCCACAACTCAATGGCACATGCACGGGTCAAATTTGGAATGCCCTACAAAGAGGTAGACCAACACCCCCAAAAGTCTTTTAAAGCAGAACAAAACCCTATATGGCCAGCCCACTTTACTTCAGGTGTCCCAAATTGGTGCCCCAACCATAGTGAAATGACCAGCCCTGGAGACTGTTGTTGACAGCTCTACTACACATTTTTCTCAGTGCTACACATTTATTAAAGTGGACCAAAACCAGCACATACGCAGGCTCTCTCCTTCATTCAGTGCTGCGTATGTATAGCCATGTACGCACAGAACACTGCAGCTGGGAATACGTTGGTGTGAGTGAGCTCCCTCACCTCAGCAGTGGCCATAGCAGCTTTGTTCTGTATTTACACAGCTCGCTTCTCTCTTCTTGTGGATCTTGGTGTACAGACTTGGCGTACAGTTGCTAATAGCAACAGATTGCAGATATTAAATGTGTGTTTTATTAAAGCAATTTTCATTACCTACAACTTGTTGCTATAAGCAATTAGCAAAAGAGAGCCTTGTACGCACAAAACACTGCTGATATGGCCGCTGCTGAGCTTGTTTTTTTTCTTTGTTTGAGGGACCAGCACCCGTCAAAGGAAAAACGGGTGTTGGTCCGGTTTAAGACTGAAACAGCAGAGACAAATGGTGCTTCCTTTCTCCAAATGATGCCAAGTGAGCACAAATATGATATATATGTGGATGAACAACAATAATCCCCCCCCCCCCCATTTCCTGGGTCCCATTATGGTTGCAACCTCTACATCCTCTATAATTTTGCCCCTGCTTATACATGGCCAGAAGCCCTGTGTGTACAGGACTTATTTATCTCTTCTTGTAGATCTTGGTGTAAAGACTTGGTGCACGGTTGCTAATAGCAACAGATTGAGGTAGTAACATATCAGGTAAGATTAAGGGGCCCACAACCCCAAAGCGTGTCACTCAACTTAGTTAGGGGCAAGAAGCCTTTCACATATATCATGCACTGGGTATACAATCTTTTTAAATGCATTAATAAAAGTTATGTTTTAAAGGGCATTGGTGAGCTGGACACATGTTCATAGCACACTTCGGATTTGCAGATACTCCTCCATGCGCCCAATGGCCCCGTTACGGGAATTTGAGCTGTTATATTTTATGTGTGTGTTATGTGTTATGTGTGTTTTAAGGAAGCAGTTTTACTACCAGCAATCTATTGGTATTGGTAACTGTACACCAAGTCTGTACACCAAGATCTACAAAAAGAGATAAGTGAGCCCGGTATACACACAACACCGCTGCTATTGCCACTGCTGGGGTGAGGGTCGCACACATGGTTTGGGGCTCATGTGATGCCCCCGGACCCAAGTCAGGCCATTCTAGGTTATGGGGGGCTTAGCCTTTACTTCGGGGCCCATGTCATACCCACCACTTTCACCACCAGATTCCAGGCATAAAGGTTGTGGGGAGCTGCAAGCCAGTCAGTCTGTAATTCCTGGCTGGGCACCTCCATAACCTATGTGTAAAGGCTTGGCCCCATGCTTTGAACAGGTGGCCAGTGGCAGATTCTACTCAGATTTTAGAAGTATGGTGGCCCAGCCAGGCACTATAGCGTGTAGGGTTTGGGCCCTCCATTACCTTTATGTGATGGCTGGGCCTAGGTTTTGGGCCCCATGTCAGCTGAGTCTAAATGCCTCACAAACTCTAGACCCAGCCAGAGAAGGGGCAAACATACAGTCAGTCTATAGTTCCTAGCTGGGTCCCAAAGTGCCTTTAATTGTCTTCCTAGCTGGTAATTCAGTAACAATGAAATTCTTATGATTTTTTCAGCTAAAATTCATTTTTTGTACCAGGAGATATTTTTTTCTAGTGTTACTGAATGGAGGCCAGTGTGTCTGTTGTATTTATGATAGGCCATGCTCTTATGCTCCTCCTGGTGCCGACAACACTAAATAGCACCCTGCCAGGATATTGAATTTCAACACAATAACTCAATAAGATATCTTCAGCAGTTTCACTTAACTAATTGTGTTAATATATGGGAAACAGTAACGGCGGCTACATCTGTATGTTTTTTTTCTGCCTGGACAATCACTTTAGGTACTGTACCATCTTACATTTTCAGATTATCTCAAGTACTAGCTAGGTGTACTTATGGGTTGCTAGAGACCTAAAACTCTGTTCAAATCACCGGGCATGCTCCTGGTCACTCTCAACATAGAGGCCCTCTACTCCAGTGTTCCCCATGACAAGGGCCTTAAAGTCGTAGAGGAATTTCTAAATGAAAGTCAATTAGAAAGTCAATTAGAGCAACATAACCACAACCTCTTCCTTCTAAGGTTGTTAAACTTAATTTTGACTTTCCTTTTAATAATTACCTATACCTCCAGGTACACGGAACGGCATTAGGGATGACCTGTGCCCCATCGTTTGCCAACCTGAACCTGTAGGCATCAGAGAGGTGGTTGGGGGCTGTTGTGGGAGCATCAATGTACCTGGACCACATTCTTTTATGGAACAGGTACATCGATGATATCTTGATGTTATGGGAGGGCTTTGTCCAAGAGTTGCAGGTTTTCATTGGATGACGCAATTCTAAAGGCCTAAACCTTAGCTTCACTATGGAGTACAGTTAGGATACACAGTTAGGATACAAATATCTAGTTAGGATACGAGTAATATCATTCTCCATTTGACAAGTTTGACACCATATCCACTCAGGAGAAACATCTCCTATGGGGAGTTCGTCCGGGCTTGGTGATGATGATTTCTTGAGTGTGGCACAACAAAGGGGTTATCATCCCCAGTTACTGGCAGAGGCAGAAAGAAAAGCCTTTGAAAGAAACCTACAAGACAGGAAAACATTCTGTCTTGGTCATGACCTATTCACGCAAACAAGCAGAAGTGAGATCCATAATCAACAAACAACAACCTAAAATAGTGTACAGAAAAACTAAGAGTATTAGGGATAAAGTGGTTACCACGAGACCCAGAGAGGGAAACAGTTTTGTAAATTCACAAGTACTTATAAGCAGGGCCGGATTAAGCGTGGTGGAGGCCCCTGGGCACAAAATCTGGTGGAGGCCCCAGATACAGTATTTTGTTTCCTTTAAAATAATAGTCCAGCCAAGTAACTGATTGGTGGTTGTCTGGCACTCGCCTACTTACTGGAGTGTCAGATTGAATCTCCTGTGCCACCCTTGTGGGGGTGCATGCTGCTCGGGAACTCCTGCTTTGCCATTCTGGGCAGGGGGGTGTAGTTGCTAGCTGGTCCAGCAGAAAACAGGTCCAGCTGCCAGCGGCTGTGCTTGGTGGCTTACGTGCAGTGACAGCTCTGCACGCACCCATCACTGTAGTGTTGCTGACGGCGCCTTTGCTGCTCTAGACTCTCTGTCCAGCCTTGTGGTGGCTTTGGCTGCAGGTTTGTGAAAACAAAAAGAGGCTGCGGGGGTCCCCACTGCCGCCTTCAGTCTGGGCCTGTCAGACCAAATACTGTAGAACCTCCTGCACCAGACCATAACCCAAAGGTTGGTGGAGGCCCCTTTTGCATGGCAAGTGGTGGAGGCCCTGGGGCTCGCGCCCCTTGCACCCTCCTCATAATCCGGCCCTGCTTATAAGTGTGGAATGTGCTCAATGTGTAAATACATAAAAGAGAGGAAAGGAATATGACAATTGTAGAATTGGGGCATGTATAAAATAAAGGATCATTGGGCAAAACATTGAAACATATAATTATTTTCTGTAAAGTATTTGAAAATATGGTGGGATTTTTTGCTTATCTTATGTAAACAACTTGGATTTACCCTGCACTGAAAGGACAGAAGATGGAGCCTAATATTTTATCTAATTTTACTGCCAATCATATCCTTATACTCTTATATATTTTGATATTTAGGCTTATATGAATGACTATGATCTGAAAACAGTGGCAATAATGAGATGAATGTAATGAGATTAGGTAAAGCCAGCGATGTGCGGCGCTGTGCCGAGCCCTTGGAGGCAGAGTGGGTTACCAACAATGCCCCATAGGAACGAGGAAAATCTGAATTGTACGGGGTGTTCTGGAAGGTTTCACACAGCGGGGCATCCAAATTAGAGTATCCCCTTTAGCTCATTTTTTTTTCCATGATGATAGATGAAAGCATGGAGTACCAGATTACCACAGTGCTGGGTACTGAGACCCACATGTTAAGTGACTGCAATGTCACTTCCTCAGCCTGGTGACTCTATTACAATTGGGCAAAGTCCTTCCTCTTCCCTCCTAGTATTAGTCAAGTGTTCACATGGGGGATTGGGTCTACATGACACTTGCAGAATAGATACAGGTTCAGCTCATGATTTCTCTTCTGAAAAAAGTGACAATGTGATGAATCTGGAAAAGGAGGCGGAGGTGGAGGGAGGGGCGAGAGGAGGGAGGGACCAACAATCGTGTCCTGCTCTGCTGAGCTGATTGGGGGACAGGATGAAAAAGAGAAGGTCAGTGGCTAAACCTGTAAACCGAGATCTCAGCCATTTCTTCTTCAATTTCAAAACAGAAAACAGTTTAGAACAGTGCCAAATGAAGCCTGACACAATAGTGTAACAATTACTTTTGCCTGCAGTATCACCTACTCAGACAGGACCGATAGGTGGTTCCACTAGGCTCCTTTCACACCAGCTACACATTTCCTAGAGCAGCTTACCTTTTTCCTTCCTCCCAGCATCGATCATATACATAGCATGTTTGAAGCACTCAGCAATTACTGTTATTTGCTGGAGCATTTAAATAGTATTAGTATATATAAATTATTTTGATATTGTGGGGATGTCCCATGACCTGTGTTCCATTTTACTGGCTTAAATATCTGCTACAGGGTTTATTTACATAGGCTGAGCAATGTGCCTTTTAATAGTTTGTCCACTCCTCAGCTCCTGTAGTCTAGCTGTGATGTAAGCAGCTCCTTCCTTCTCCCTCTACCCTAAGCCATTTTCCTATTGTATCTCAAGCAGTGCACATGTGCTGCTCCTCTCTGGCAACTTACAGTCTTTTTACCTTTGGTTACAAGTGTACATTACAGGATAATGTCCTGAAAATAAAGCTCTTCAGAAATCTTCCATATGCCCCCCACAGCCGAGTAAGCTATTTGATAATATTTATGGAGTAAGACCTCTTCTCTGCCTGACTCTTTGGAGTGGGCCATTGCATCCCTACTTGTACTAACCAGTATGTTCGACCTCTAAATTTTTATTCGACTTCTAAAATTTTACTCCTTAACTTACTGTATGACGGATTTGTTTATATTTTTTTTCTCTGAGTTGTGTTGGCAGTCTATTTACATTTAAAAAAATCTCTCGTGATTAAAAATGATAATCAACGAGTAAAGCAATATTTCATATATTTCTTTTCAATATTTTATTTCAAGGAAATGCTTCTGCACCTTATTACAGAACTAGCCCGTGTAATCAAAATCATTTACGATAAAAGGTATAAATAAGGGACAGCATTGTTTGATTTCACCTTTCGTTTTTGTCTTATTGATCATTTTATTATTAAATAAAAAAAACATGGCAAATGCTATCAACTTATTTTCAAGCTCCGATTTGGTAGCTCAATTATTGCTACTTGTTTTTTTCTTTTGGCCCTGAAGGATGTTATTGTGTGCAGATGGAACATTATTATCACCAGTTTACCACAGAAATGTATAGCTTATTAAGCTACACAGAGAATTATGGAAAATGGCTTATTAATGATCAGTATGGCTAATGCAAAATTGGCAAATGTAATTCATGTATATTGTTTTTTATCTTTAACAAAAGATTAAAGGAAAGCTGTAGGAAAACCTCAATAAAAGCATTCTTCTATGCGGGTACAAGAAGTTATTTTTTGTAAATGCTTCTTCCCAATTACCCACTATTGTCCCCCATTCTTTAGCTTTAATCACACCAGGTAGGCTGGGAGGGATGTGCTGGAAGCTGTATTAAAGTGGACCAACACCCAGGATTTTCACTATCCTGGGTTTTGGTCCACTTCCGCGGGGCACCCCGATCGGGAAACCCCCCAGATCGCCCTAACAAACTCACCTCACCCCGCTCCTACGCGAGCGCTCGTCCAATCAGAGTGCTCAGAGCCGCTGTGGTATGTACGGACAAGCGACGGACAACCACAGCGGCTCTGAGCACGCTGGAGGCCGCATCTCGCGCTTCCCTCTAACAGGGAGCGCGCCCTGCTAGAGAGAAGCGCGAGATGCGGCCGCGGCTCGCGCATGCGCCGTTGGTACGGGGATAAGAAAAGTTTCTGGCCGTCCTGCAGGGTTTCACACAGCAGGGCATCCCGATTTCGGATGCCCCATGGGGAGGGACCTGATCGGCCCGGGAATCTTATAGATTCCTGGACTGATCCCCTCTGGATATTGGTCCACTTTAAGGAGTTCTTTGCCATGCAGGTCCATGTGACCTCAGCCCTTTAGCCACCCCTGCCATTAGTCATACTGATTGCAGCACACCCACTCATTCATTGCTCATTCATTGCAATAGAGGGGGCTTGTCAAGCACCTGCATGGAATGGGACTTGATCCCAGGAACCAGTAGATATTTAAACTTCCAAACAAGAACTAGGGAATAAAAGGTGAATATGTTTTTTTCTCCCGATTGCCTGGGCCGACCCGATAAAGGGGAAGTAGAGTCAAAAATTGACTTAAACTGGACCTTCACACTGAATAAGAGTCTATCTTGTATGTTTCCCCCACCATGTACATACAGATTGGCCACATTAAAAATCATCCTACCTGCACCTGTTGCGTTTTTTAGCCTTTTAACTTCTAAGATGGTAGCCCGTGGAGTCTCAGGCCGCCTGCAGACAGGAAGTGTCTTCTGACTATGCCACTCTGAATTCTGGGATTGCTGTCCTTTTCCTGACCACAGCTCTGCGCTCTCTGTGCAAAGCACAGCTATAACCCACCCCCAAGTTTTCACTCCTCTCCTCAATATGTGATGCTTCTGAGGCAAGATGGCAGCACCCGTATCCTAGAGTCATGAACAGAGTTGAAGCCCAGCGGGAGAAAGAATAATAAGTAAGCAACTAAAAATTTCAAATATATTAACTTTAGATGCTGGGGAATAGTTTTTTTAAGGGTTTGGGCTTTTTATTAAATGATGCTGAAGGTCCAGTTTAAGCCCTGATGAGAATAACCCCCACAACTAACATATTTCATGAAATAAACTAGCAAAGTTTTCACTTCAATTCATATTATTTGACTGCTGGTGGATACTGCTGCTATTGACTTCTAGTGACATAGTGAGTCCCGTCATGCAGATGAGGTGCAGATGGGGGATTTCCTCACCCTTCTTCCTCCAAGCCCAGTAGCAACACAGCCTGTCTGCAGAGAAAAGGTTAAGAAACAGCCTGAAAAGAGGGGGAGAATCACCCCCAACATGGAGACTCACTATTTCAATAGAAATGAATGGCAGCATCAGCCACAGGGCCTTCAGATAAGATGAACTGCAGACATAGATAAGACTTTGATTTTAATATTATCCAAAATGTGTCATCAGGGCTTAAAGCGAAATTTTCCCCTCTGACCTCAGATCGGAGGTGTCCTCAACACGACACACACACCTCTTACCTTCTACCTGCACCCACAATGCAGATCTCCCCTTCGCAGCACCGGTATTAGAAGTGGGACTGGTTGGAAGGTAAATAAGAGGCCGATTCATTAATAGCGGCAGGTAGCGACAGTTGAGCGACTGTAGCGGCATTTTCAGTGCGCCCGCTAGTAGTCGCTGTGCTTGGCCGTTGTTCGGTAGTTGATAGCGACTCAGTCGGTTTGCCGTAATGTTGAATATTGGGTGAGGAGTCGCTATTTGACAGGTTCCGGGCTGTATGGGAGCGCATGATAGCGACTGGCCCTAGCGACCGACTCCCACCATATTCATTAAAAAACCACGCTCAAAAAATTCTCGCACTGTAAAATGCATGTTTAAACCCCAGAGCGCTGGCGGCGATGGGTTAAAAGTAGTTTTTTAACCCCCAAACAACCATATTTTTGGAAACCAAAAAAAAAAGTTTTTTTAAATAATTTGGTAATATGAATACATTAATATCGGACCTGTAATATCAATTCTGTACAATTTTTTATTTTATTTTTTTTTACCTTAAAAAAATTATCTAAAATGGCAGAAGTGGTCACAGAATTTTTCACATTTAAAAAAAAAAAAAAAATTAATAACAATTAATTATGAATATTTAAAGATTGTTCCATTGAAATGCATTGGAGAGCGCCAGGTAGCGAGAGGTCATACCTGTCGCTGTTCAAGGTCGGACGCTGGCGCTGTGGGCTGAGGCTGGAATAATGATGAATGGATGTGGATGAAGTGGCTATATGGCGCTATCTCAGTCGCTAAGCAGGATTGGCTTGATAAATGTGTGATTGTGGTGGGGAGCCGGCGTTCTCGTGGCGGGGCCCGTCATTACCGGTCGCTCACCAGTCGCTACCTGTCGCTATTCCTTCATACATAAGGGCCTTAGTGTCTCATGTCTGAGGGCACCACTGATCTGAGGTCTGTGGGGTTAGTCTACAAAAATGGACTTACTCTTTAAGTTAATTTTTTGACTAGACTTCCACTTTAAATAAGAGGGATGTTTAAGTAAATGAAAACTACAGCATCAAACCTTTGGGAGACATATACTCTGTAGTCATTTCTTCTGGTTTATGTGGTTACACATTATGCTGCATTGAAGAACCAAGAATATCATATCCAGTATATTCTGAGCACAGCGTGAATACTAGTCATTCCATACATATAATAATTCATAGTATAGTAATAATAATAATAATAATAATAATCTATCATTTCTGTCTAAATCAAGTTGCTAGTCTGCAAGAAGCCCCTTTGGAAGCATTAAAGAAAAGAACTAGTATTGGTAAGTGAAGGGTTATCTGATACTGTGATTTGATATTATTAAACTGTTACTAAAGTATAAAACTAGAGTTGGCTGGTTTTCAGAGACTGAAACACTTAACCAACACCCCTCCCCATAAATGTAAAGCAGATCAACTGTCCCATTGCTGCCCAAATCAACTTGTTAGTCTGCATGAAGCCCCGTTCCTCAACTGGTTGGTATTTCTTCTCCACATAGGGCCACCAGTGGCCAGTTGGGTAGGAGGAATGCATATCACCACACACATGTTCGGTATGATGACATGCTGGTGCGGCTGCTGGCCAACCAGGAGGCCAGAATGGTAATTCGCCTGATTTTCAGGCTTTCTTTCAGGGGAATTCATGCAGACAAGCCTACTAAATAAGGAAGCTCTGATATGACTGTAGGACTTATGTAATACAAATAGTCTAGGAGTAAACGCAAGAAATAAAAAAAAATTAATGACTTTTATGTTCAATTACATTTTAAATATAAGCCTTTAATAAGAAAATCAAATGCAAAGTCCTAATGAAACATGGGAGGTGGATTTATTACTGTACACTGATCCACTCTGTGCTGTTTCTTTTTTCTACTTAGCCAGCCATACAAAAATATAGAGATCAGTTACTACATTGGAAATTGGAGAAACACGTGTACTTTTACCAAGTGGGAAATTACTAATTTTGTTTTATTTTTACGACAAAATAAATTTCAGACCATCACTGTAAAATGACTGTATTTTATACAACTGACATTTCATTCAGTGACATTTCAGTAGTAACAAGTTTAGCTGATTATCATTTGTCTATAGTGCTCTAAAACCTACAATCATGGCTCAAATAAAAGCCCTGAAATTAAATCTATTGGTTAAGAGATGTTAGATTATAGGTTAGTATTGTGGATTTAACTGACATGGGCTGTCAATGGTATTTTTTATTCACTGTTTGTATTGCTACTGTATGAGTTTAAGGCCAGATGCCCGTCAAAACCTTTTCTTTTTTTTTTTGGATAGAGTAGAAAGAATAAGAAGTGGTGGATTATTCTTATTTCTGACCTTTCTGCAAAAAGTCTTAACAGTCAAAACAGACTGTTGGTCCCTGTTTTGCTACAATCTCTGGAATGAGGCTGAGCTGGGAAGGGGATGTCATGGCTTAGGAGTTATGAGCAAGCCCTGCTCTGGTGAGAAAAAGATGCGGGACCACAGAGGCTTGTCGTGCTCACTCATACTGAGAGCAGCAAGGGGCAGAGTAGCCATTAGATAATTTTTTTCGGTGGTCCTGGAGGAATTAAATTGAAAGTAAAACCAAACTTTGTGGCCCTTCTATAGCTTCTACTTCGTACTGCAGGAAACGGAGTAGAGGCATATGCGACAAGCATCGCAAGGGGCAGTCACAATCTAATAGTTAGAAAGCGATGCTTCTGGAGGGTGACAGGTTTGATTCCTGTCTGAGACATGACTGAAGAGATCTTGAGTAAAGACCTAATCTCCATCTGCACCCTGGAGGCCATGGTTAGGGCAGCCCATCTCTTTGGCCATGTGTATATTCACTGCTTGTGTTTGTTTCACTGTACAGATGGGTAAATGGGGTAAATGTGATCTTCTTGCTGCCTTATTTTTGGTGTTGGGTTTACAGTCTCTTTAAACTAAATTATCTATTTTTTAGCAACCACAATTCCCAAAAATATGTTTTGGCATTATCTTAGTTTCTTATCACTTTCAACTCTAAACTCAGGACAGAAAACCTAATAACACTAGCACTGGATGAATACCGGGCTCCATACCCTGTTATGGATGGTAACAGAAGATGAATTCTTATTGAAGTCATTTTGTGGCTGCATGTGCTTGCAGTAAGCAGTCTGAAAACAACATACTCTATTGTAGATGGGAACTAGCTAAGATACTAAGCTCTCTCTGTCGCTTCTTGGTTGATGTGACCAGGAGTATTCTAGTAAAGGGCCGGAGCTCTATACAGCTCCATCTATCATAAACTGGCCACACACGGGACTTGACTTCTGTTCGCTAGAGTTGGGCGTACTCCCAAATGTTCGGGTTCGGCAAGTTCAGCCGAACTTTAAACGAGTATCTGAACTTGACCTGAACCCTGTCCCCATTGAAATTAATGGGGACCCAATCTTTGGGAGGCAATTATGCCTCAGAGACAGAATGGCAACCGGACTGTAAAAAAAATGTGGTGGCAGGTGTGGTACACTTTAAACTAATTGCAGAGTGTACAGCAGGAAGTGGCTTTAACTTACTCGAGCCCCACAATCTCATCGTTGGTCGACGCAAGGCTCTGTCCTGGGCCCCATTCTTTTTAATATATTTGTAAGTGACATAGGAGAAGGCTTGGTAGGAAAAGTTTGTCTGTTTGCTGATGATACAAAGGTTAGTAATAGGGTGGATATTCCTGGAGGTGTCTGCAACATGGAAAATGATTTAGCTTTACTGGATAGATGGTCAAAACTGTGGAAACTAGAGTTTAATGTCTCTAAATGTAAAATTATGCACTTGGGTAGAAGGAATCCCTGCTCTGAGCACCATATGGGCAGCACTGTATTAGCCAGGACCTCGGAGGAGAGAGATTTAGGGGTACTGATTACTGATAGCTGCAAGATGAGTGGACAGTGTAGCCAGGCAGTGGGAAAAGCAAGCAGGATGCTTGGCTGCATAGCTCGAGGCATCACCAGTAGGAAGAGGGAGGTTGTGATGCCGCTATATAGAGCCCTGGTAAGGCCACAGCTAGAATACTGTGTGCAGTTCTGGAGACCTTACCTGCAAAAATACATTATTCAAATAGAACGTGTCCAAAGGCGGGCAAAGAAAATGGTGGAAGGACTTAAACCTAAAACTTATCAGGAGAGACTTAAAGAACTTAATTTTACAGTCTGGAGGTAAGAAGGGAGAGGGGGGACATAATTGAGACCTTTAAATATGTGAAAGGATTGAATAAGGTTCAGGAGGGAAGTGTTTTTAAGAAGAAACTTAATGATAGAACAAGGGGCACAACCTGAAGCTAGTCGGGGGAAGATCAGGAGCAATGTTAGAAAATATTATTTTACAGAAAGAGTAGTAGATGCTTGGAACAAACTTCCAGCAGAAGTAGTTGAAAAATCAACAGTCACTGAATTTAAACATGCCTGGGATAAGCACACATCTATCCTAAGATAAAGAGCACATACAGTATACACATAAGGGCAGACTAGATGGACCGTATGGTCTCCTTCTGCCGTCAACCTTCTATGTTTCTATGACGTGACATTCTTTCAGTGGTCAAATCGGCTACCGCTGGCGCTTCAGAAATATGGCCTCCCATGAGTGAGGACACTGGCAGCTGGCACTAGGAGCGGTTTCACTCATGGGAGCAGTGGTCATCTTTCTGTAGACCCGGCTGTAGCTGACTCAACAGCATCGACCACCGACAGGATGCTGGCTCTGGTAAGTTGTACAGCCGCTCTGCTGCACACTCTGCAGTTAGTTTAAGACGGACGATGGGCTGCTCACCTCCATAACCACAGTTAGCGTAAAAAAGTAAAGAGAACTGCAACTACATCTACAGTGCGCTGTAAGAGATGGAGCAGAGACACGTGGGACAAGCTTCAGGTTGAGCTCCTTGCTGCCTTATTATTGACATTGTCTGGACTGTCCCTTTCACTTAGCTTTATAACGAACTGAAACCCATTTTGGGATCCCCCCACCCGGGCAGCTGGGCACTGCTGTTGCTTTTCCAATGCTAAAGCCACGACCCCTGGCAATTTTGAGATCGCCCATTGGCTCTCAGAATTGCTGCTGTTACGAGGTGCAGCCATCTGGCCGCATGCCTGGCATGCTGTTCGGGCATGTAAGCTCCGACGTCCAGCCATGCAGAAAGGCCGCATATACAGGCATATACTGGGGATGCAGCACTAGAGGTGATCACATCTGCAGGGATCAGGTAAGATCACCAGCTCCCTGGGGGGGGGGGTTCACACAGCGGGGCATCAGGTGTAGGATGACCCGGGGGTAGGCTAGTGGTCGGCCCTGGAATCTTTTAATTTCTTTAAAGAGCTAGTGCTAAGCCCAATTTGGACATAGAAAAAAAATCCACCAATTCAATCACCATCTCTTATGCCGGTCAGAGAGGGGGGTTCCCTGCATGGAAGCTGTGAGCTGGATAATTGACCAACAGGTCAGTCAGCCAATCTCTGAATCAGCACACCAGGAGGGTGGTGGATCAGGTGACTAGCCTGTCAATGTCAATGTCTGCAAGCTATGCAGAACCCGCCCACACACAGCATTGGAGAGGATTGGAGTGAACATATTTAATAGTTGAGATGGAGGGAAGGCTGGGAGAGAAATATTAAATGACTGGACTTCCTCTTTAACAGTGTGGATCACAAGAATTACACTGTAGCAGACATAGAAAATTGATTTATTAATTCAGTAACAGTCCTTAAAACTATTGTCAACCACAAAAAGTGCAAAATATACATTCTAGATATTGCCAATAAATCACTTTGATTTGGTACTTTAACAGTTTCTATAAATAACCTTCATTTTACTTAACTCTATGCAGAGAACGTGCTGTCTAATATGCTGTCTTTTAGCCAGTTTCCAGAGTGTGTGCTTATTTTCATGCTTGATTTATGGTGTGTGTATGCTGTTCTGCATGTAGCATGCGGCCATGACATACATCCACAGCAGGTGATTTAGGGGTAGGAAGAAAGACAGGTTTTACCTTCATTTATTTTGACACCTTGATGGCGTCCTGGTAGGATTTTTGTCACAATAATAACGGATGTAACTGAAATAACTGATTTATCTTTAGCAGTAATCTGCTTATTGTGGTTGCCTATACAGTGCATTAAACATATAAGGGGTAATTTACATACATACTAGACATTTACATAAATAGTTTATTTGACAGTCATTTTATGCAGTGCTTCATAACTGAAAGGGCATGTACTCCCTTAAATGCCAATAGAAATAAAGGGTCACATAAAATGTATATACATTCAGATGAGCTTTAGATTTGCGTAGGGAGTACATTTGACCCAAATCTAGCTCATTCAGTTTGTTTTGTCCAGACCTAAATAGTAAACTGAATTCATTGGGAAACAGTAACCGTTTCAGGCTTTAGTTTGCTTGGTTTTAGTTGCTTCCGGGCCATTGCCATTGTAACCAATATGATACATTTAGGAGGGGGGGTCCCCGGAGTAAAGGGGGGGGGTGACGGTTTGGGAATTTAGAGATATTAAAGCTTGTGGGTGCAGTTGCTAGGTTTGGCCACTTGACGCCACTATTGGATGGGAAATGTGGTAATCTGTTGAAGATGAAAGCCTTCCTGTTGCAGAAGGATTAATCTGAGTATAGCACACCTTCCCAACTGATTTGTCCCTGAAGGTATAAGAGGCTCAGTGGGTACAGGGGGCATGGGAAGCGTGCCCTGGTGTTACTGTAGAACGTAGCACGCATTCAAGAGAAGTCGGGAACCCCTGGGTGAAATTTGTCCACACAGAGCAGTTGTCAGTGATCCTCTCAGTGGTTGTGCACCAGACAGGAGTGGGCCTGAAGAGGGACCAGATACCAAGACCAAGAGGTAGAAGGCCAAGGAGGATGTTGGGGTCTGAGATGCGGCAGGGAAGAAATTGTGCTCATTGTGAATGTTTGTGCCTTTTGAATTTGTCTCCGCCTGAATTACTCGGCTGGCTCCACCTGGAGAAGAATCCTTACCTCTGCCATAGCAACCAAGGTCGGCCACCCGCCTCGGGATTGTGTGAGTGCCCAGCCTTCCCCTTTACCCTCCAACACAGCCGGGGCCCGAACATAGCAGCTGCCAGTGAGTATCCCATGGCACATGCACCAAGTATGGGTGTGTTACACCATCAGGAGCCAATCCCTTGCCTTAAAAAATGTAAAGAGCTAAAACTATACGTTTCCTTATCATGGAGAACCCTGTAAGGGGTTGCCCTAGTGTAATGCTGCAATAGCAATGTGCTGGCTGCAGTGGTCCTTTAGCTGTAGTGTTGTGCCTAGCTAATTTTTGGAACTGGGGAGACCTGTGGGGCACCCCCTACTGTAATCCTCAAACCTACACAAACATTTTACTGGCAATGTGCTGGCTACAGTGGCCCTCTGCGTCCCATGTCTGCCTATTTGCTAGATCAGTTGAGTCCATGACATTGCATTGGTAGTCTTCCCCCTATGCCCAGGGCTGTATTTAGAGTTCATGCTGCCCTAGGCACTATTTGTGCTTACGCCCCCCCCCCCACAGCTAAGTGCACCAGGGGCATCCCTTTTAGGAATGCCCAATGTGTAAACGCCCACATCCCTGCAGCTGAGGCGATTCAGGTATGCTGGGCATGGCAGCGCACCTTACATTGCAGATGTGACCGTTCCCAATGGTGACGCTCAGTTCAAAACAATGCTTTATGCAGTGCATTAGTATGTACACCATAAAGCAATGATTGGACAAGAGCCTGCACATACGCCATGGGAACAGCAGAAAGGTAAGTTAAGTTGTGGGTGATCTCGGGGTTTCACAGAGTGGGGCATCAAAAATGAGGATGTCGCGGGGAAAAAAACCCCCATCAACGGCCGACCTAGAATCTAAAAGATTACAGGGCCAGCCGTTGGCTTTTTCCCGGGGCAACCCGAATTGGGTTGGCCCGCTGTGTAAAACTGCCCAGGGCACTAGTAAAACTTACCTTTTCCCCAGGTCAACGAAGCATGCACAAGCTTGTCTCCAAACGGCTCC
The DNA here is from genome assembly GCA_027917425.1 of Gastrophryne carolinensis. Taxonomy (NCBI): domain Eukaryota; kingdom Metazoa; phylum Chordata; class Amphibia; order Anura; family Microhylidae; genus Gastrophryne; species Gastrophryne carolinensis. The sequence goes on from CM051237.1 coordinate 398,466,620, forward strand.
GATTGTTTTCTAAGGGGAGCTGCACTGCCCCATTCCCGGTTACACCTAGTGGCAAGCGCTCCCGTCCCAAGCCTATCACCATAGAAGTTAATGGGAGCTGTTTTTACAAAGGAGTAAGCAGCTCGTATTGGCTTTGCGCCTGCACATTTGCTGTGGGAACGCATATGGGGTGAGTTTTTGGGAGATTTCTGGGGGGGTTTCATACAGTGGGGCATCCCAATTTGGATCTGAACAAAACCCAAGAAGTCAAAATCCCTGGTTTTGTTCTGCTTTAAGCAACCCAAAACCAGGGGGCAGCAAAAACTGGTCCACTTTAACAGGGACTATGGCCAGTGGCATAACTGCATGTGACTGGGCCCTAGTGTGAACATGAAATGGGGCCCTTTCAAGATAACTTTTTCCAGACTTTTCATTTAATTGTATGCAGCTAGACAACTGAAACAAGAGAGATAAATGGAGCTTCCTTTCTAAAGATGATGCCAAGTAAGCACAAATCTGATAAAGAGGGAAGAGGGGTGACACTGATGGGGCCCCCTTGGTTTACGATGTGGTTGCATCCCCTATGGTTACACCCTGGTAGCCGCCATCCTTGGGGCATCCCAAATTGGAACACTCCCTGGAACACTCACCCTCTCCCGGAGCCCTTGTCGCATCTGTGCGTTCTGGCTGCATCCCCACTCACCTGTTGGGGGATGAGGCTGGCAGTGCCGCTCGGCCAAAAAGAGCCAAGTAACAGAGAGCCTGCTGATTGGCTGAGCGAGCCATTCAGCCAATCAGCGCATTTACTCTTGCCCGAGTCTGTGCCGTGGGGGTGGAAGGAAGGTGAGTGAAACAGGGCCACCTGGGGGGGGGTACACACAGCGGGGCATCCCAATTTGGGATGCTGCTGCAGAGAGGAACAACACACAGGAAAGTAAAATTCATGTGTGGGGTTCCTCTTTAACATGTTTGCTGGTACCTTGTCCTGCTGCTGGAAATCATGGAGGGCTGAGCTGCAGTGTAGCCGGCAGCCCACACACTGAGCTGAGGGGAGGAGGAGGGAAAGAGCCGCCATCACACTGCTCCGACCATACTTGCTGCTGAGGGAGGGGGCGGGGCCGTGGGGGAGGAGGGGGGGGCACTCTGCCTGCACGTGTAAAGGAATGTGGGATTGCATTGCAGTGTGAGCGTATCACAAATCCCCGTGCTGTCCTGACACACTGCAATGCAATCCCACATTCCTTTACACATGCAGGCAGGCTGGGGGATTGCCCATAAAGTTACAATGGCAGGAGCAGTGGCAAAGGCAGAGCTGAAATGGGGGCTGAGCCGGGGCGTGGCCACGCCCCCAACTCCCACACTTAGCTGGCACGCCTCTCCTGTCATAGGAAGGAGACAGGTGGCGGCTGAGAGCAGGGGCGGGGCGGGGGATTGCCTGTACAGTTGCGTCAGCTGCCCATTGTCGCAAACAGCAGGAACGCTCGCCACCTTTCCCGCATCGCCGGGGGGCACCACTGCATGCAAGTTTTTTTTTTATTAAATTGTTGCTGGCCTCCACCCCGTACCTGCCCCTGTCTGTAGCTCCGCCCTAGGCACGTGCCTTCCTTTGCCTAGTGGCAAATACGGCCCTGCCTATGCCCCCAGTGTCTCCCAAATCAATGCATACCTAACTTCAGGCTGGGGGGGGGTTCCTATGCAATATGTAATATATGTATTTTTAGCTTTCTGGAGACCAGAATACTTGACCAGAGTTTCTCCTGCAATACCTTCTTGGCATTCACATTTGGGGTGTCTGGAGACTACATATTCAATTCCATTTTCAATTCCAATTCTAAACAATAACAGCATGTATCAAGAATGTGTTATATTTAACAAAAAGTAAATAAAATCATATTATTAGTCTGTTAAAAAAGTATTACTTTAAAAAGTCAGAAATTTTATGTATAAATTAAACAAAAACATGTTTAAAATTTCAGTTTACTTTGTTTTTGTTCACTTAGCCTTTGCTTGTCATGTACCACATGCGTTTCTGCGCTTGCGGCAGGTGCTGCGGTTCCGCAAAGTAAAATCAATAATGGCACCTCTATGGCCTCTTTCACATCGCTTCGGTGTAGCAGAGAGGAGGAAAATCTGGCCACAAAAAGTCCTGCTTGCTGCGTCCAGGCCACAAACACACCCCTATGGGGCTGCAAACGTGCGTTGTGTATATAGCACCATAGATTTTAAAAGGATTCAATAGACCGGAAGGCAGGGCATAGGACTCCCTAAAGCAGACGCAAGCGAGAAAATTCCTTCCGTTGAAACTGCCGCAAAACACATGCCGTAAACGCGTCTGCACAGGTGTGAACGTAGCCTTACTGGTTTCAGGGATATTTTTTATTTAGCATAGCAAAATGATTTCTTTAAGTATTTTAATATATTTAAACTGATTTACGACCATTGTATGCAATAAATAGGCCCAACACCATGGTATGAGGAAGATATTGCTTCATGATTTTGGCTCCACCATGCTAATGTCAAATGTTAAATGTACTGCGCCCTAAATTCAGTGCTCGGAGGTTGTCTGATATACTGTCCACTAAAAAAAGAACAATTTTGCTTTTATTATTTCTTCAAATGCTGTGCCGTTTCTATTTTGGTCAGTCATTATGTTTTTTTGGCAAATTTTAACCTATTTCGGACTTGTCTCCCTTTCAGCAACCAGACTTTGCATGGCGTTCTAACTAATAACTTGGCTTCATTTACTTCCCTTCTGATTGTAGCAGTGTTCAATGGTAAATTTAAATCTATTTTGATCTGTATGTGACCATTGGCTGAACCTTTGTCATTATGGCTGTTTTTGATCCATTTCAGTAATAGTTTCCCAATTCCTTTCAGTGTCTTGCGTTACCACTTCAAGGCATTTGCGATCATTTTGGATGAGCAGTCTATAATTCCACTTCTGTATGTTTGCCCTCTCCAATTAGAACAATGTCTGGAATGACCAATAGCCATGTCACAGGGCAGGTGTATAGAACAGGCACTGGATGCAGATTCACATGCTGCCCCCCCCCCCACCCCCACCCTTTAAACTGGTATATGGGCCACTTGAACCAAGTGTTCAGAAGAGCCAGGGGTCCATCAGGCTGTAACTGGAGTTCCTCCAGGGGTGACACAGCTCGTTTCCGGACCTGTACTTAAGGACAGAGGGGCTGGCAAGCCTACAAGGCCTTGTGCCGGCCGTTCACCTATGCTTGGTGTGTCTGTTTGGTTTGCTTGGGGAGGGGGAGACGGCATGCATTTTCTTTACATTTTTGTTTTTAAAGTTAAAAAATAACTAATTACACTACCACAGTCAAACGCCTGGAAAATTCAGATACTCTCCATTTTAAAAATAATGTAGAAAAAAATGGTAAGGAGTAGAGATGATGGAACCGGTAGAGCACATTTCCGAATTTCTGGCTGTTGCAGAGAGCATTGCTCCTAGAGCAGGGACAGTTTATGGCATTTGAACCACGGCATAGGAGAAAAGAAGGGACAGGAAAGGAAGTGGGCACAGAGGGACGTGAGGGGGGGGGGGGGTGCTGTACAGAAAAACTGCATCTGCCTGTGCTGGGATTTGCTGGTCATTGTAGTCCACCTTGTAAAGTCTGTAAACTTCAGTGAGGGTTTTTTATTTTTTGGCATCTTTCCAGTTTAGTTGGCCCCTGTCACTGCATTGGGGAACTCGTGCTCCAGTGTTTAATACAATTTAAAAAATAACGTTTTTTTGAACTGTATCAAACATCAAACACTGAGGCACCCTGGACTCCAACTTAGAGAGGGACAGTGAGTACACAATTAAAACAGAGCTGACCCCCCCCAAATTCCTTGGCAGGTGAAAAACATTGTTTTTTTAAAAATTTTATTTAACAAAGAGGCACCGTGGAACATAAATTGAAAAAAAACCTAACTTAGAAAGAGGGGGGCTGCCCCCCCCCAAAAAAAGAAAATTCTTTGGCCATTTAAAAAATGTTTTTTCCACCTGCCAAGGAATTTTTTTTGGGGGGGGGCAGCTCTGTTTTAATTGTGCAGGCCCCCTCTTTTTAAGTTAGGCTATTTTTTTTTAATAGTTAAAAAAAAAACAAGGGGACAGCTCTGTTTTAAGTGTGCATGCACCGTTTCTGTGGGGTCTACAGTGCCTCAGTGTGTAATGCAGTTGAAAAAAAAACAGGTCTACACCGTGATGCACAAAATGGGTACATTTATCAAGGCTTGTAAAAAAAGCCATTGTTTGCAAATGTTTGCAAATTGCCTCTGTAAAATGGGATCACTTTTTGAGGCTTGCCCGCTGCTGCCAGCCCTACACAACCACCACAGGTCTACACCGTGATGCACAAAATTGGTACATTTATCAAGGCTTGTAAAAAATTAGACATTCCTTCGTCTTCTTGAACTAAACTGTCAAGGTACCAATCCCGCTGCTACTGCCGTAAAAGCGGGGTCCTTTTTTGAGGTCAGCCCTACACAACCACAGGTCTACCCCCTGTGATGCCCAAAATGGGTACATTTTTCAACGCTTGTAAAAAGCCATTACTTTTTTTCAATTCCCAGAAAGTGCACATGTTAAGCTTTGTAAGCGTACCCAGCTTGTTATACTGGGCTCATCTTTCTGGAACTAATCTTAGGTTGCACAGGGTTTCCCTAAAAAATGTATAAACAAGCAGAATAAAAACACGTTTTCCTAAAATATCAATATACAAATAAGAAAAAACAAGGTAAATCTGAAAGCGCAAGGTTCCCCTGAATAGAACAATATGCATAGATAACACACATATGACATTTTTTTTTTTTTTTTTCTTTACTCACCACCGATCCTCCTCTGTCCCCCGGCGATCCCTGATGACAGCTGCCGGGTGCTTGGTGGAGGGAGGCTGGGGGGGGGGAGGAATTACAATCCTCTACCCCCCTCTAACCTCTCTCCTCCAATCACTTGGCAATACTGATCATCTTGGGTGCGGGTGAAAGAAGCCGGCTGCCGTGTGACGTCATAGACTACGTCACCCAGCCCCGGCCCAGGAAGTGAGGGAGACGGCGATTTCACCACGTAAGAGCCCGGGGGGTGATCGGAGGCCCCCCCAGTGAAGAGGAGAGCCTTCTAGAGGGATCGTGCCCGGAGGTGAGTAAATGTAATGTCTTTTTCAGATAGCAGCCGCCGTGTCCGAAGCGGGGTGGGGCTATTCCGGGGGTTTTCCTGGAAACATCCGAGCCCCCAGAGGAAATCGGATGGCACCAAATTAAAGAGGAGACCCGGCCAGATCGATAGAAGGCTCAGCTGAGTATTTTTTTTATTTATTTTTTTTTGCACGTAACACCTACGTGCTTGGCACTTAGGTCCTGGACAAGCCAGCACGTAGGTGTTACGTGCTTGCCAACTAAACCGGACCTTCACCATGATTTATTGAAAAGCCCAAACTCTTAAAAAACGATTCCCCAGCATATAAAGTTAATACATTTTAAGTTTTTAGTCACTTACTTATTATTCTTTCCCCCACTGGGCTGCAACTCTGTTCAGGACTTCAGGATAGGGGCACCACCATCTTGACTCAGAAGCATCACATACTGAGGAGAGGAGAGCAGGATAAAGTACAGGGGGGCAGGTTATAGCTGTGCTTTGCTCAGACAGAGCAGAGCTGGTTTCAGGAAAAGGTCAGCAATCCCAGAATGCAGAGCATCACAGTCAGAAGGCACCTGCCTGATGTTCCATGAGCCGCCATCTTGAATGTTTAAAGGCTCATAACATGCAGTAGATGCAGGTAGGATGATTTTTAATGTGAGCAATCTGTATACACAGGGTGTGGGAAACATATAAGATAAACTCTTATTCAGAGTGAAGGACCACTTTAAAGGGTTAAACTATCAAAGAAAGACAGGCGATTGAAATGCTAATTAGGTCACTGGTGATTCATATACTAATGATCCACGGGCAAATAAAACATGTTTCTATACGGCCTTGGGTGACTTTTAGGGCTGTCAGCCATTGTTTTTTGTCGACGAAAGTTCACCCCAAACTAGTTTGGACCAAACCGCAGAACCAAACTTTACTCATCTCTTATGATTAGGCTGCTGACTGTCACACAGTACATTATAAAGTTGCCCTATGGAGAGGAACACAGCAATAGTACCTCTGGAGTTGAAAATATATCTATTTATAAATGAAAATAAAGCAATCATGCATTGTGCATATATCTATTTGCTTCTAGCAGTTTTTCTAACAGTTTTGTCCTACATATAGCTTTTGGGTCAAAATGAAAGAATATCAATTAGTGTAAATGTGCTAATTACATTGGTCTGTTAATATAAGGGTCAGTCTAACTAGAGAATACTCAACCAACGTTTTATTTCTAAGATTCCTGCAGATATTCTGCATCACAGTTGCCATCTGTTGAACGACCTTTGCTTTTCCCTTATTTATTTTTTTCCACTGATCATTCTTCAAGGTCTGTACCACCACAGTATGATTGTATAGTAGATGAGTCAAAAAATTCCATTCACATAAATATATAATAGGCAAAACATGCTTGTCTCTGGAAAAGGGCACATTATGAAGAAAAATCCACCTAATTATTTATATTGCTGTCATAGTTGTTGGTTGCCATTTGAAAACAGGTCCCCTATATTAGTCTATATATTATAGCAATAAATGTTAAAAGTCCAGTCAAAAAATCAAAGCTTAGTAAATTGTTCTCCTAAAGCCCCTCTGTGACAATCAGTGACATAAGCTTATTGAGAGGGATTAACACCATGCAGATGTTTGGAATAGCAGATTCTGCACTCTCAAACATGCATGGCAGCTGCCATCTTGCCACGCACATGAAGAAGCTGAATCTGAAAAGTCAAAATTGCCTTATAGCTCTGTGCAATCATCTCTTATTTCTAGCCAGAAACAGTAAGCCTTCAGCTGTAATGACTCAACTTTGAATAAAATAGATTGCATACACTGCATCCGCTGACTCTTGCCGAGTGCTTTTGCTGTAGCCACCGCTATAAAGATACATTGTAAGGGCTTCCCTCACACAGATTGTTTTTGCCACATTAGCTGTTAATTCAGTGTTTGCATGTGTGAAAAATTGTTACTGAGGCATATATCTCTCTCAATTTGGTGTGAATTGCTGCTGGCACAGCACCCCCCCCCAACTCTCATGTGTAAGCAAGACTATCAGGTATGTGGTAAGATGGTTGCCCGCATGTCATTCAAGAGTGATTAATTTTTATGCCATTCCACAACATCTGCATGGGGTTAGGCCCTCAAACTGATTACGCCAATGATCATAAGAAGAGAAGAATTTACTAAACTTTCTTTTTTTAATTTCCATTGGATTCATTGAGATTGAGGACTTTAGGGAAGGGATGGAGACATTAAAAGTGACCCGTTACTTTTGAGGCCCAAACAGGATCCAGTTTTAACTTAAACAGCTGGTGGGAATGGAAGCAGATGGTCAGTGAACCTCTTTGATTGTTTATTCTTGATCTTTTACAAACTTGCTGTTCGGATAGTGCTTGTAACAGGGTGTGTGCACGGTCCAGCCCCAGACATTCAGATTGGCTGGGGCAGGTGCGCACTTGCTGCTGGGGATGCGGCCACCTGCGCACCTGCCCCAGAAAAACAGGTATAAAATGGCAAAATGCTGGTAAAGAATTATGCTACTAAGTTAAAATATTATGTCACAAGCCCATGTCCTACTGCAATATACTGTATTAGAACACCCCGCACCCCAAATGAAAACACCATTCCCAAATTCAATAAAAAACCAACAACGTTGTGTCCCACTGGGGCCCCCGCCCACACTCACACCACCTTAATAAGCATGCCGGAAGTCCAGTGTTTAAACCAAAGTCAAGAGGGAGACATCAACAAATAGAACAATACCCACAGCTATGTCATGCAAAGTCCAGCACTCCGTACCTACAGCAGGAAAACCATCTTCTAACATGGCCCTGGATTGGCAAACAGCTGCGGCTACCTGAAAGGTTGCTTGGAGGGAGACTCGGGTAACCCACCCCAATTTAGATGTCTCAGGTATCCTCTCAACCAGATTAGACCAGAAATTAGGGCAAACATTATCTGTAATGCATGTCTTTCTAAGTGCCATGACTTGGAAGATTTGCATATCAGGTAATGCTTTTCTTTATTCCTGGCAATCCCATTGAGGGGCTGAGCATAAGTGTCTCTGTGCAGGGATACTCTGATAACTAAGACACCTGCATGGATGCCTCAGCTCCCCCTCCCAGCAACCTTAGATGCAGCTGTTTGCTGAACCAGAACCATATTAGAAGAGGTTTTACCTGCTGCAGTCATTGCATGCAATAGCTTTGGTATGGACTTCCAGCATGCTTATTAAGGTGGCCTCCTGCACACTGATGTGAAATTATGTGCTTTTTCATGGCCATTTTTGTGCGTGGTGTGAGTGGGGACCCCAGTGGGAAACAACAACAATGTTGGTTTTTAATTGGGTTTGGGAATAGTGCGTTCGTTTGGGGTAGAGGGTGTTCTAATGTGGCATAATGGGTAGGGTGTGAGCTTGTGACATAACCTTTTAGCCTCAACGTAAAAAATATTTTTTTTTACCAATATTTGGTCATTATATACCGCTTTTCTTGTATAGTGTATATTGTTTATGCTTGCAGTATATTAGTTATACTTGCAAGGCATATATTACATTAAATTAATACATTTGTCAAATAATTTTTACATCTGCCTGCTGTTCCAATTTAAACATTTGTACTAGCAAATTTATTTAGGGAATATGTATTATGGCTAGATTTGAAGCCTTTAGCTTGTTGAGTTGAAATCAACTACTAGCGGCAGATTAAAAGTACTAAGGTAAATCGCTTCTAGGGTGATTCTCTATACGTGGAAAGCAATATTAAATGCACAGAAATAAGAGTTGACATATACCCAATCTTTGAGAAATTCGACAGGTTCCCTCTGGCTGATTAGTGGAACCCGAGACACTTGCAGGTGCCATCTCACCTTTTCCAGAAGCATCTGAAGGACACAAATGCCAAAACATAATTAGGCTTCAGCCAAAGGCCACTGTGCCATCGTAATGAGGAACTGCTTCAACTATTGTAGCGTCTAACAAAGGAAACCTATAACAATGTTTGATTTATTTGAGCAACGGCAAAGTTTTAAGGTTAAAGGTAAACTCCAGTCAAAACTGATAACCAGTCTTTGAAATACATACACAGGACAAAAACGTCCTGCTAAGTGCTTGCGTGTATTTTCATCCCTTTATTTTCATTCTGTGCCAGATTACTCCAAACCTGAATTTCATCATTCACAGAAAACCAAATTTTATAAAATCTAACATTGGACTCCCGGAGTTGCCATGTACTTACACATATTTCCAAAGGGTTACATTAGGCTTGCTGCTTTTTGGATTTGCGCTAACATGAAAATCGTTCAGAACTAATAGGCTTAGCTTTATACAGTACATAAGTTTGGAAAACTTTGGATGAAAATTTGCCTGCTATTTTCTAAAACCCCAAGACCAGTAAATTCTCTATTTTTATTAGCAGGCATCTCCTTTAGCCAACTAATTTATCTTTAGGGTAAAAAAAGATAGAAGATGCATAATTTAAACGAACTGAAAAGTTCTCCTTTACCAAAACGAATTGAATGAATAAAGTGAAAGCAAAAGCCTTCTTTCACTTATGTACACCAAATCTCAGGATTTTCATCCTCTGATTTAGGATGCCCCTGTGTGTGAAAGCACTGGAATTGTCAGTTCTCATACTCACTAGATCGACCCCCCCCCCCACTGCACAGACTTGTAAGCCATGTACGGGTGTAGGCTCCCCATGATACAGCGAAGCCACATGCGGGAAAAGCGACACTGACACCAGCATTTGTAAACCAAACTTTTACTACAAAAGAACGCCAATCCCACTTCAAAAAGACAAATGGGAGAAACAATAAAAATTAAGTACACACACTCAGCCTGGCCTGAGAACCCCTGTGCTACATAGCCAGATGACCCTGATTGGATGTTACAGGAAGGCCTGGTGATTTACCTACTAGTGGGTACACTAAAACGTCCCACGATACCTTTTAATACCCTAATGCTGGAACAAGTGTTCATGTGGGTGCACACGGAGAGGTCATCGGCGGTACAGCACAGCAGCTTGCAATCCTATCACCATAAAATAACAGAGAAACAACTCCCCTCCCCAGCACTGGCCCAAAACCCAAAAGAAACGATGTTGCAACTGGATGAGTGAAAAATCCACTGACTGAAGATTGCAGTTGTCCACTTTCACTGGCAAAAATGTTCCTTTGAGTTCTAAAATCCAGGCAGCAAACAGCAAACAGGGAAGAACACTTTATGGAAACCTATCTAACTAATTAACTAGAAGGCTTAATCTCAGTCTGTTCAGTTAAGCATGCTCTTATGTATGGTTACTGATCCGGGTCTGAAGGATGCATTCAATAAGGTCTTGAAGCTGGGCCGCAGCAGATTCCATCCACCAGCCTAAAGAACAGCAGGCTGGCTCCTAACACAGCACTCAGCAGACGTCCTGGAAGAGTTCTCCGCTTTCAGCAAGGTTCAGGATAGGGTTCAATCCCTCTATAACACTGGTCTCCGTACAACACCCAGGCCTCGCTCCTACACGGTCTTCCTCTGCTGTCTTTCAAGATGGAGGTCGCTTCACTTCCTAGTTCTTTGTTCCACACCACAGAGTAATTTTCTTCCTGATTGTCACACAACGTGGGGGAAACAGCGGCCCCTTGAGGCAAAGCAGCAGCACAACAGTCATCAAATAACATTGGCTTCACCCTCTTACAGACTCTCACCCAATTAGAATATATTGAAATTAGAGATGATGAAACCGATTCTTTTGAACAGGAATTTGCTCCAAATTTCAGGAAAAAATGGATTCAGCACCTGAATTTTCTCGTGATTTGTGTTGACCGAATTTTTCCCTGAAAACCTTAAATAAAAATGGAAAAATCCCCTGATCCCGCTGTCCTCCAGTCCATCCACGCTCTCTGCAGAAGTCCTAGCCCACACTGGGCTCTGTCAGTGGCTCTGTCTGCAGATATCCTAGCCCACGCTTAGCTCTGTCAATGGCTGACATCAGTGTGAGTTTCTAGCCACTGCCCTACTCACCTATAAATAGTCCCTCCTTGCAGCAGGGGTGGAGGTGGCAGGGCCCCAGGGCAGCCATAGGATCCATAACCTACACCCCTTTTTTTTTCAAAGGGCAGGAGGAGCCAGAAAATTCACCTGCCGGCAAATGAGTGACTTGCCAAATACCCCATTGCTTGCATCCCCAAACGCTAGAGGGGGTACAGAAGAGCCCTGTGCCCGTGTAGGCTATGTAGGCTAGTAGCCTTCAGGGCCAGGGGCCAGCTGCTTGGCCACCAAGCTCTGGGCTACAAGCCCACATAGCTTGTGCTCGGGCTGGTCTTGCTGGACAAGGGGTACCTTGAAAATTGAAGAGGGAGATCCCCACATTTTTTTTAATGTTTAAGGGTTAAACCATGAAACATTTTTTTAAATGACATTGAAGGAACCTTAAGGGTTAAACCCTTAAAAATATAAAAATGACATAGGGTGCCCCTCTCTGGCAGTTGGGGGTGCAGTGGGTGGTTTTGGCCTTTAATTTTTTATTTTTACATTAATACTTACTCCATTCCATAGCTAAGTGCTGTCCCATGCCATTTGCTGCTCTTCACTGTCTTCAGCAGGGCAGAGTATGCAGATCCACCATCCCTCTACCAGCTTCTGCCACTGAATCCCTTTGCAGGGAGTGGCTTTTTATACCGACAGAGTGAGCTGACTTCACCTCACTCACCGATATAAAAAGCCCCTACCTGCAGTGTGGAGTGAGATGGCGGGGGCCTAGTGCAGGGTAAGGACATTGCCCAGCAATTGAACATAGACAGAGGTAAGCTTACATACATTTGTTTGATTTGGAGAAATCCAAATTTCTTGCAAAATATTCAAATTGCCTGAATCAAACTCATCTCTAATTAATGCCCAGCAATCTCTTCTAAATGAATGAATTGCTATATTCTTTTCCTGATTCAGGTTGCCCCACTGTGTGAATCCCCCGTGTAGGCCTGCAATCTCTCACTTTTCCAGCGGCTCTGCACCATGATCAGGGGTCCCTGCTGCATCCCTGGAATCCCTGCAGCTGAGACGCACTCCTGCTCCCAGCTATTCAGATAGACTGGGGGCGGGATTTAGGTAAACTGGGGATTTGGCAGCTCCCTATGTTTAAAACAATACTTTATGATTTACATTAGTATGCACAGCAAAAAGCACTGACTGGACACAAGCCCTCACATGTGCCTTCGTCGTGCCTTGACGATCTGGAGGGTTTCACACAGCTGGGTATCACAAATTGGTTTGCCCCAGGTAAACAATAGTGAAAATCTTGGTGTTAGGTATACTTAACATTTTGCCCCACACTGATCCTCCCACCACTTCCCACTGTTTTATATTATACAGAATAACCCATTTTACTATTATCCAAAAATAAATTATTGGCATTTTTTTACTAAAGCGGAAAATGTCACTTAAATTTTGTGTATATTTTTCTCTGATCAAACTGAAGCAAAGCAGGAAAGTCTTGACTGACCTCAATTTTAATCTGCCAATGTGTTGCCTGCATCAGACTCAGACAAGTCAAGAGGCTCCTGCAGGATGTTGAAGTCCACTTCTGTAGACTTTTCCTGAGACTTCGGACAATCCAAGAGGGGACTAAGGAATCTGCTTACCTAACCGCCACTTCTACAGCTCCGGTTTGTGAAGCCAGAAGCTGCACCTTCTTGTTCCAGCTAGCACGTGGCATGCCTTGTGTACAGCCACTTTCCATTGAAAATAATGGGCACCTCTGTTCACCAAAGTTGCTGTAGTACAGAGACCCCATTGTTTTCAATGGGAGTTGGCCCTACAGAAGCCACGCTTGCAAGCTGGGAACCAGGAAGCACAGCTCTCTGCTTCACAAAATGGCGAGCAGGAGCAATGGCAGGGTAAGTGGATATTCTAGACTCTTATTGACTGCCTGGCCCTGAAGTCTAAATATGCACAGCACACAGCGCTGATTGAATGAGAGCATGCACATGCACCACGGAAACTTCAGGAAGGTAAGGTTTAAGAGCAATCTTGGTATAGCATGGTCTTTTTCCATGCTAAAGTACAGAGGAAAGAAGGGAGAGCGGGGACATGATTGAGATATTTAAATATGTGAAAGGATTGAGATAAGATTCAGGAGGGAAGTGTTTATAAGAAGAAACTTAATGATAGAACAAGGGGGCACAACCTGAAGCTAGTCAGAGGGAAGATCAGGAGCAATGTTAGAAAATATTATTTTACAGAAAGAGTAGTCGATGCTTGGACAAACTTCCAGCAGAGGTAGTTGAGAAATTGGCAGTAATTGAATTTAAACATGCCTGGGATAAGCACACATCTATCCTAAGATAAAAAATACCTACATCCTTCTGCCATCAACTTTCTATGTTTCTATGTATGTGTTCAACAAGAAATGTGGGATGCTGAGAATGAATGCAGTATTGACTCACAGTCCAGCTCAAAGCAATGTCACAGCATTCCCACTGTGAGTAAATTAACGTTAAGACATTATCATTAACACCTATCATTAGCAGAACTGACTTTTGCATTTCATTTCCGCTGGGCACAAAACTATACTCACAACATTAAAACTCAACATCTGATCATTACAGGTACACTGTTGATTTCTTCGTTTTGCAGACTTAGCATAAAAGTACTGATCCTGAGAAAGGAATATTACTTTATAAAAGTAGAAATACCTTGGAGAAACAACACCCACAAATTTGACTTTCTTGGGTTTTGTTCCTCTCTGGCCATGCAGCTCATAAACGTTTCCGCATATGAACGAGCCACTCAGCCAATCAACGGTGCTGGTTCCACTCAGATTTCCACTGATGTCAGTTCAAGGAAACCTGAATGGAGTGAGAGCCGGCGGCTGCTTCCTCAACCCTGCCTGTAGCTGTGGGCATGCCCATGAAGGCCATTCAGAAAGGTCTGCCACAAGCACGAACCTACTTAGAGGTATGCTGAAAATGCAGCCACGGCACAGAGGTGCTGTGAGGGCTGGGGAAGAGTCGAGTGGATTGGCAATACTGGTAAGGAGGTAGACCAAATCCCTCAAAGAGCCTTATAGACTCGAGGAGTGTTGCTCGTTTAATTTAGACTCCAGCTCTTTACCAATTGTTGCTTGTTCCTCTTTAATGCCATCATAGTAATGAATCAAACAGATCCCTATCCAGCTTTAAATCCTTAAAATCATTCTATTTGTTTTTTTTTTCACAACAGAAGCCATCTGTCTATGAGATGAGGGATTGGCCAAATGATCTGGCCAATTTCCCCCTTTTATATTTGTTAAAAAAAAGTGTGCCAACTACCCCTGAGGCTACCACCCTAGCACATAACAAATATAGGCTGGTATCCTCAGAGGCTGGACTCCAGTCATGTCGATATACTGATTCCTTTACCCCTGGAGACAGATTTAATGCCCTAGCAGTGGTGCTCCAGTTACGGGGCTCTTCTATAGGCAAAGACTTTCTAGCACACCCCCTTGTCTAGGAAGGTGTTCAGGTAATTGGACAGGGATTACACCAAGTCATCCACTTTAGACTTCTGACCAGTTTACAATAATTGGAAAATGTTACATCAAAACAAAACTCCATGATATATATATATATATATATATATATATATATATATATATATATATATATATATTTAACTCAACCTCCACCAATGCTCTCCTCCTGGTTACTTAAACACTTATCCCTGTTCAAGGGCTTGCTTGAAGATTCAGGGTGACTTACCTTTGTTTGCAGGATGCTGGTCTGCAGCATCCCCTGGGTTTCCTTTTCCCTCCTTTCTAATCCTTTCTAATCCCTGGGCCAGGAAAATTGTGCTACCGCCTTGAGGATATGAATGTTAGCGCCACTTGTGTAGACATCACTGCATATGAATGTGCTCATGTCTTCTTGTTGACAAATCTGATAGATGAGGCCCCACTGAGTGTTGCTGATACAAATGTTATGTTAATTGTTATATTTTATCTTTAAGTGTTAGCATTGTATCAATGAAGCGAAGGGGTAAAATAAGATTTAATTCTCTTTCAAGCTAAAAATCATTTATTTTGGGATTGTGTTTTTGCATTTTTAGAGGCAAACTCTTTTTATACAGATGTTATACTATATAAAAATTCAGAAATTGCATTATTCACTCAAAGGAACCCTTAGCTTCTCATATAGATGTGTAATGGACTTAAAGGGAGATTCTTTGTCTGCTCTAATACATTATGTTGTTAAAGCAGATAGGGGTAAAGGGAAATTCTTCTACTACACCTAGATAACAGGATATTTGTAACAGCAATTTTAGTAATATATTACTGTTGGCAACAGCACACCAAAGAGACAATAAGTCCTGTATACATGAAAAATTGTGGCTGGGCATGTGTAAGGGTGAGTTCTTTGTGTGCAGGGCTCACTTCTCTCTACTTCTTCATAGAAAAGTACGTCAATCAGGGATTGATAGTATTTCATACACATATTTTAAACAAGTTAAATAGGTATTATTATTTCTCTGTTAAAGTACATTGTTCTGTTAAAGGGGCCTATGACATTCTTGACATATGTATTATAGGAGTCAAAGAGAGATTCTTCTTTTAACTTAAAACACATGATTTTGTTAAAAGAAAACTCTAGCTTTATAATCCTAATTTAAAGACATTCATTATGTTCCCCAGATGTTTGGTTGTTTTACTCCCCAAATGTGTTGCTTTCCAGAGACCCAAAAACACAAATCACCAAACTGTACAACACCAGCCACGCTCAGATGCTGCAATTGATCTCTGCTATTCAATAAAACCTTTTACTTGAACATTTATAAAATGTTTGTAGAGACAATAATCAGCGACAGATAAATACAAGTTGCTTTTACATGTGTGAAGCTAGCAGATCAGAGGTTGGCCTGAACTACAGACTCCATTTTACAAACGCCGTTTATCTTTACACTAGGGAACTCTGTCATCTTAATCTGCTTTTATGTTTTTATGTCTGTCCTGGCTTCTCAAGGTTAAAGATGCACATTTGAAACACAAATCCTGCCTTCAAACTTGAGAATTAAATGATGTTTGTTAGAGATAAACTGCCTTTTTAAAGTGCTTCTCTGTGGACAATTCAGTGGACTAAGTTCATGTCTGCTACAGTATCTGTTTGGGGCATTCTTCTGCTACAGATGCCTTGATCTACTAAACTTGCATTAAATTATCTAATAATAAAAAGGACTGTTCTCTGCTATATTTTAAAATCTGGCATAAGTTAAATTAAAGGGTACAAAGAAAAAAAGGAGAGGTGGCAGCCACTGAATCATATTCATAACTAACCTGGGAGGTGCCGTGAGCAAAGGCAATTAGAATACAAATCTTAAAGGAGACAAAGCACACAACCCTGTTTACTAGCAACAAATCCTATAATCTGTCTCTAAATTCTGGTTAAAAACATTAAACATTGTCCATCCCAAGAAAAAACAGCAACATTTAGCTTTCCAGGGCAGCTCCATAGCCTTGACCCACTTGTGTAAAATTGTAAGTGGAGTGGAGAATGTGCAAAAGGTGAGGGAGTTGCTCCATCACTACTATTTATACAATTTACCTAGGGCCTGGAATCAAAGCAACAGCCTGTTTAACCCTTTTGGTTTGGTTGGTTCTATTTTTGTTTCCTCAAAATTGTGGTCATGCAACACAATATGATTCTTAAAGTGATCCTATAGAAAGGAAGTTTATATCATCACCATATAGGGTCACTTTAAGAGCTACTCACCTGGGAAGCTGCCAGCCTCCCTTTGGAACACAAAAGAGGGATAAATCCAGACAAGCTGAACTTTTCCCTGTGAGCAAAGGGGGGGGGGGGGTTAGGGGCTACATCACTACTATTTATACAATTTGCCCAGAGCAAGGGAACAAGGCAAGGACCCCGGTTAACCCTTTCATTACTGTATCACATTCAGCAAACAGGTTTATAAATCATGTAAAGAAACCATGGGCCTTTGATTGGATGCCATATCTGAAGGACATGGAGGCCAGGCGTTTTGCAGAGGCTAGATTAAACAATGAGACTAGGCAAATGGGGCAGCTTCCCTCTGCATACATTAATTTAAACTGCTCACAAACTGCAATTCATGGAAGGGATGAGATTTAGGCCATAGTTTTGTTTTAAAGAAGGTGGTCTTACTGTTGAGGAAACTGGTGGTGCATTTATAGATCGGAGACTATAACTATAACTATACTATAGCTATGCCTGGCTCACCAGTGAAATAGGGAGACAAATATGATTTATATTAATATTTGCTGCACATTAATCTCCAATATTTCTACTAGAGAATAATATTATAAATATCGCAAATACTAATAATCATATCAGCCCAGCAGCCACTAATTTGATATGAACCGATGGTTGCTGAGGCTGTCCTCACACATCCAGTGAAATGTCCAAAGAAGAAATATATTTAATACCTTAAATGCTTTGCAACATACAATCTATTGTGTGAGAAATTATCCAGCACACACACAGTAAGATGTATAAAATAAAGCAGGTTTAATTTACCAGCACAGTAAATAACCTTCACTAACCCAATATGTTCATGGAGCTTTCCCAGATAACCTTAGATATAAGCAGTTGTTACATAAATGAGTAAGTTATACATTAGTTACATATATGTAATAATGGTAAGAGAGAGATAGATAGAGATACTTATGGTTGCTTCATCCTGGTAAGGGGTCCATCCATTGACTGGATCCCGAATCATGCACCCACCTTCCGAATATATTAAGCATAGGGGGAGTGGCATTCCCCGCCTCGTGTGTGTGTATCTGCCAAGATCTGACCACATCCGGCCTCTATGAGACTAGATATATATTTTATAAAATGTATAACTCCCACAATATGCATGTTATCATATTGTAACCAAGAAATTCATGATCCCCATTAATTTCTTAGTTAAATGAACCTAAACATCAAATACATATCATACAGAGTATGATACTATGTGGATTATCAGGCTATGGACTCTATATGTAGACCATGTTTGATATCAAATGAAAGGTCTTATAATCCTGACCAAGACTCTGTCATTAATATAGTCATAACTGACATATTTCAAGAATTACACTGCTCTTCCACAAATAACATCCAATACTTGTGTACAATGTGTATTTGAATGACTGCCTCCAACCTAATTAGGAATTCAAGGATTCCTTTTCAAGGGAAAATACCCCAGCTGTTGAGGTAGCTTTTTGGCAGCTAGGTGTGAATATGTGAATATAGGTGTCTATTGTCATGGTCTGTTTACAATAGACATAGCAGGATACACGGCTCATACCCTATTTTGACAGTTAGGAATTCAGGTGCATAATCAAACAAAGCACAAAAAATATGCCTATAATTATTAAACTTTCTTCACCCTTTAACAGTAACAATGTTCTCTTGAGACAACATACCAGTTTTGATTAGCTTCAACTTTGGGTTATTGTTACATTCTCCCTAAATTTTGCTTGTGTGGTTCAACTTGGCCAGACCTGAATAGAAGCAACACAAACAAAACTAAATGGCCACATTTTATTAAGGACATTTAAGGCCAAATATAATTTAAAGGAAAACTCCCTTTTTGACAAGCTGTTGGTGTTCTGCCTTATTGTTTTCCTGTTCAGGAATATAAAATAATCATGTGTGTTGTGCCTCCAGACATTGACAGTGATTTACTTAGCAGCATGCTGTCTCAATGGTTGCATTTGCTTTAACAGGAAGTCCAAGCATTTTGTAACGATTCACCTATCCCTTCCCCTGTGCTAAAAACAATTTGGACAATAACTGCAGGGCTGGCAATCTGCATGAAAGCTAAAATTTGGACCTTAAGTGACTGATCAGTCACTTATTCCTGTGCAGTATTGATAGGGTACTGTTTTATCACTCAAGTCCAATTATCACTCAAGTCTACGGCTACCATGTAGAGTGCCGTCCACCCACTGATATCACGGTTAGATTTTGGTGATCAGGAAAGTTGTTTTATTTTAGTTTCCCAGAGGGTTCTGGGCTTGGCAGGACTCAGAGTCCTGGTCTGAGGCATCCTGTGATGATATCTACAGCATCTCCCATTGGTGCCTGCTGTGTTTTCTGGCATACAACAATATGACACTGGGCGATAAAAGCCACACCCCTGAGGTGTATAACTCTCACGTCTAGCAGATTCTAGCAGATAGTCTAGATTCCTGAAAACCACTGGATAGAAAGGAGAAAAGATAGGAGGACACTGGGGGAAATTAAATGTAAACTTTTTTTATTAAACAGTGGGAGTTGTGTAATTGTGTGATTTCTATACACTTGGGGATGGAGTTCTTCTTTTTTACACTACTTGTGAATAAGTAAGGATTCCCATGAGCCCCATACCTGTTCAAAGGGTGGGGGTGGGTAAACAAGACATCTGCCTGACATGTGGCTGGTGGCTTGCCAATACCCTGTCTGATACCTAACCCTCCCCTCCCAGCTAACCAGGAATGCAGAAATTCTGATGATCAGGGGAACTCAGAAAAATCATTAGACCTGTACTGAAGGGCATAGGGGCTTTTATGCTGTCAGGGTCAAAGGTAAGCTCTTTGGCCACCCAGCCCTACGGGTACCAGCCCTTATGCCTGGTGCCCTGCTCTAGTAATCCTGTGGGGAGAGAACATTTTTTTAAAAAAGTAAAAAAAAAAAAAAAAAAATAAGGAATATCCTCTAAATCCTTTTGCCAATTCTTCCGTCCTATTGACCTTAATGATATTTCGCTGAACACAAAAAATAAAAGGCATCAGTAAAAGTATGCTTTCAATTTACACAAAGACTACAGATGTCCTTTCAATTGTATTGTGAATTAGATTCTGTCTTTTCTACTGCAAGCATTGGCTTCATTTGCATTTAATTCTTGTGACTCAAAGAGATGTTTCAAGCAGCAATAATATAAATATCTACATGTTATCTGAACAACAATATGCCTTTCGGTAGATCAAATACATTTAGGTCATTTGCCCCCGATTACTATTTTCTGACAAATTTAGCAACTGATCCTGCAAATTTGCTTGAGACTGATTCACTCTCGGCTCTAATTTTAGGTTTCAAGCAGTAAACCAATTGACACAGCTCAGGTATCATTGTAATTGCTCTAGTTCAAAATTATAGTTGGAACGTCTGTTCATTCTTTTTGCAATCAGAGGCTGTGATCTCTATAGCCATTCCCCGAGGGCATTTCCAGTGACATTTTCTATAGAATGGCATTATGATTTTCAATATAATTGCATAGTTAATAGGAAAATGTATATTTCACTCTGCACTTAATGACCCATTGAGCTAACCATTACTACCCGAGAACATTTGGGTAAATATTTAAGATGACAGCACATAATTCCTACACAGTGTACGGTGTGCTTTTACACATCTATAGATTACAACATAGCGTGCTTATAGATATGCAACAGTGTTCTTTTTAACCCCGGGGCAATTCATTAACTTATAGCCGCATAATGGCATTTTTATTGAAACTAGTAGAAGTGCCTGGGATTGGTTTCTTTGTGAGAAAAGACCAAAGAAAGACAATACAGAGGTTATGTCTGGTATAAATGAATTAAAGACCTCTGAAAACCCCATGGTGTAAGGGGTACTGATAAGGTCTTAACTTTGATCACAAAAAATGAGAAAAAAGGCTGAATTTGCACAATTATTCTAGATATTAGTGTTGGGGATCAAAGCACTACTAACTGTGGTGAGGCACCTTCATCAACCTATCCAGATAGAATTCCTATGATTAGGTGGAAAAACCAGTCTCTGCAAATTTGGATTCCTTGATGTGCTTCATCAAATTAGAAAACAGATGATAGTCTGGGCATTCCAGATCTGGCAAATAAGTATGGTCCAGCACCTTGAAGCAATTGTCAGCCATTTTGTTCTGGGTGATGGTCAAGTGTGGACAAGGAGCAGGGTCACCATTACCCTTGTCCGGGAATGAGGGTGACAGCACAGGACATGTCTCGGTAGCATCCCCACCTCTGTCCTGCCATCATCCAAAAGAGCAGGTTGCAGTAGAGGAAGGAGGCCAGGTTGCGTTGAGGTGCGCACACTTGTGGAGCATGTGGCTGCTTCGCTAGCTGCATGCACCAGCTACCAATGCTGCTATGGCGGCGACAGCTGATGCACCAAAGCTACAGTGAGTTTGTTGTTTTTTTGTTGAAGAATCTCAGGGAAATCGCCATGAATACCAAGAAATTTTCCCAGAAATTCAGAGCGAATTCTGATTTGTTTGATTCAGTTCATCACTAGTAGGGTTGGAATAGGTTTACATTACTAGAGGGGCTGCAGGGGACCCCTTTGCTCACAAAGGGTCACTCACTGCAGTAGTAAAGTAGGGGACAGATAGAACTTGTCACGGTCAAAGGCACCGTTCTCAAGCTTCAATGGGCCTATCTCATGGGCCAAGCACTTACACCTAGAACAATAGTAATAATAATCCAAAAGGCCAAGGTATGTCAACAGGCCAACAGACTTTCACACCTCAACTAAATTACTTAAACAGTTTAGTCTTATTTTACTTGTTGGTAAGACAAAAGCTCATATCACATAAGCAAGTGGAAGCAAGCTTTAATTTCCAGGGAATTGTTCTCATTGTTCTAATTTCACAGTTCACAGTAAATCAAATTGCATCACTTTTAACAACACATGCACAATTGCTTCAGAAAGATGTTTCAGTGTAAGGGTTAAATAGCCTTGTGTCCTCCCAGCAAGACACAGGTACCCTTTCTCATCAGAAGGTTTCAGTGAAAGGGTTAAATAGGCTTGTGTCCCTCAGACACGTACTCTTTCTTGTCAGCATGTTTCAGCATAGGGGCTCAGCAGCATTGTATCTCCCATTTCAATATAGGCCTTTATCCAGAGGGAGATTTGGGTGGCCACCACCCCAATTTGAGCTGAGCACCCCCTCGTAGTAGAGACCATCCCAGACTGGTACACAGAATTACCCAAAGTCACCAGAGGGGCCGTTGGACTGTCAGCGAGTACAACACGAGGAAACTCTTTTCATCATGCACTCAGGCCCGTACCACTTCCCAACACAAGGGCCTCTCCCTCACACAACAGTCACTGCAGGGCAGGGGCATAAGACAGGAGCGACCACACCTTACCAGAGTCTCGGGCGCAGTGGCTTCCTCTTCCTTTCTACTCCTAAGGGGAACCTCCTCTGTCACATCCAATGCCAGGACCCCCCTAGGTTCTCTCTTTCCCACCAGGGTCCTCCTTTCTCTCTGTGTGGACTCCCCGCACCTCAGTCTTCTCAATCTCTCAGCAATGCATGGCTCTGCTTCACTATGACCACATCCTTCTACTTGCTTCCAACTGCACCCTGGCATCATATCTGTAGTAGCCCCACCAGCAGCACACAGCAAGGTTACTCCAGTCTTCTCCTTAGCATGGTTATGGAAGATGTCTCTGTCTATCTTTCTGGTCTCAGCTTATATAATACATCTGCTCTATACATTGTTGCTTGAGGTTTTCCCTCCAAAAACCTCCCAACCAATCCTCCTGTTGTCCCCCAGATGTCCCCCAGTGCCCTGGGTTATGGTTACACTCTGGGGTATAAATAGATAGTGGGACAGATCTTTGTATTGACCGCTGATATATTTATGCATAGTTATTAGATCACCCCTCATGTGTCTCTTATCCAAACTAAATAATCCTGGCTTTGGCAATCTTTCAGATTACTCTACCCTCCCCCCATTCTATATATTAATATATTTGCCCACCTGCACGTGCTCCAGTGTTGATACACATTTCTTATGCATTGGTGCCCAGAACTGTACACAATATTCCATATGGGGTCTGACCAGTGAATTATTGAGGGGTAATATGATGCTCTGGTCATGAGCACCTATTCCCTGCTTGATACACCACATTATCCTGTTTGCCTTGACAGCTTCTAATTGCTAAATAAAACCCCTAGGTTGTTCCATTGTAGTTTTATTAAGTGCATCCTTATTTAATTTGTAATCATGGAACAAATGATTACTTTCCATGTGCATAACCTTACATTTCACTGTGTTTGTATTTTGTGCCCCATTAAGATGCACTTTATTCCCCCAAAAGGGGGCAAATGTGCATGCAGCTTATGGGGTGAAAGTAAAAAAAACCTCACATGTTCCAGCAATGCTGCTGACTGGGCTGCCCGACTGCTGCAGAAGAAGATGCTGCCGCTGCATCTTCCGGCTAGGTCCCACGCAAACACCCGGCTTGTACAGTGTTGGGCATGGCCTTTGCCAAGACGGTAGAGGCCACGGTCAACCGCTGTATGGAGCCAGGTGTCAGTGCCAGGGACAGTGCCTGCCACTCCGTCATTTTCTTCTGGCCTCCCGCAATGTGGCAGCCAGGCCAACAATGCGTGAGTTTACTTTTTTTTTCATTTACTTTTGCTGCCTATGGGTAATGGGAGGTGTGATGACACACTGCCTATGGGAATGGAGGGGGATACCACACTGCCTATGGGAATGGGAGGGGGAATCCCACACTACCTACTGGGAATGGCATGCGGGGATGCCACACTGCCTATGGGAATAGGAGGGGATGCCACACTGCCTATGGGAATGGGAGGGGGATGACACACTGCCTATGGGAATGGGAGGGAGATGCCACTCTCTCTGTAATTGGGCGATTCTGCACCTTGCCTATTTTTTTGTTCACAACATTTGGTTCAGAATATTATTTTTTTTTATTTTCCTTCTCCAAATCCTAGGTGTGTGTTATGAGCAGGTGCGTCTTATAGGGCGAAAAATACTGTAATTTGCCATTTTAATGCCCATGCATTCAATTTATCTAAACCTATTTGTAACTGTTTGCTGTTCTCTTTTTTGTTAATTACTTTACACAGCTTATTATTATCTGAACATATTTGATACTAAGCTGCAATCTATTGACAATGTCATTAATATATATATATATATATATATATATATGTTTGTGTGAACGGGCCCAGTATCAAATGGTTTAAAAAAGTCAAGATTTATGACATCCAGTGACTCACCCTGATCCAGAATTGAAATTACTTCCTCAAAAAAGCTAATCAAAACACTGAATGGACATTTTCAAATACTTTTTTCAATAACTGTATCTCCCTCTTACCTGATACCACTAAAATGTTAGTGCACGTACTGGTTGTAGACAAACTAGATTACTGCAACACCCTTCTTTAATCTGGCACCGCTGCAATATATTCTGAACTCTGGTGCTCTCCTTTTTTCATCCAGGATTTTCTCTACATTTAATCTTTAACCCTTCAAACGCCATCCATGTAACATTTACCGGGCTGCCTAACCTACCATTAAACGCCAACCACGTAAATTTTACTTGTCTGTCTTACCCCCCTGCTAGAGTCCCCAAAAAAAAAGCCACTAGCCTGACCCCTCAATTGATCCGGCCGGGGCTCCTTTGGCCTCAGGAGAGGAGCCAGAATTGTCCCCCCACTTCAGCTGCCATCGGCATTTACTGTAAAAAGAAATATATGACATTTACTCATGCACGATCCCTCACACCACGTCTCCTCTTCACCGGGGGCCTCTGATCCCCCCTGGGCTCTTCAGTCTTCAGGAGAGGGCCCGACAGGCCGCCTCCCCCACTTTAACCATCACCAGGGCATCGTCACCACTAGCCACGCCTCTTTCCTTCTCCTGGCCTGACAGTTGTCAGATGCGGTGATCGCTGGACAGAGGGGTGGAGGGGCATGGGATCCTCTGAACATCTGTCATTGAGATCGGCAAAGGACAGAAGAGCTGACGAATGGAGGTGAGTAAAGAAAAAAAATTTTTTGTTAATAAGGTCATTTTCTCTGTGTGATGTCTTTTTTTACATTTAACCCTTTGTGAACTGGTAAGGATCCATAAGACTCTTATAGCAGTTCATAAGGCGCAGGGTCTGACAAGTCACCTGCAGCTAGTGGGTAGATTGCCATTAACCCCAACCCCCCATTACTTGCCTTCCCAAAGCCCAGGGGGAGCAGAAGAGCCCGATGCCATTTAGGCTGTGTAGGCTCGTAGCCTTGCAGGGCCAGGGCCTCCGAAGCGTGGATAGTGTGGATAGTGGTTGTAGTTTACTTGTAAATTTTTTAAAGTGCTCTTTTCAGTTTGGGGGGTCTCCTGAGCAGGATTGAGGGGTTGCTGATACGTATGTGGTACAGTTGTAATCTGGAGAAATTGGGCTTTCACATGCAATGTGGTTTTCTTGAATAAAATACATTTTTTTTAATTTAAAATAAACAAGACAGATTTAAAAAAACATAATTTTTTTTAAACATAGTAATAAATGGCCTGTCAACAGAGAGTGACAACATCTGAAGTAGGCTAAGTCAGTTAAAAGGGTTAAAAATGCATGTTGGGTATTGTTTTATTCAGAGGATCTTGTTTGCATATTGATATTTTAGAAAAATGTGTTCTTTATTCAGCTTTTTTTATACATTTTTTATGCAAACCCTGTGTAACCAAAAGAATTCTTTGAGGGATTACTTCCAGAAAGATGCACACACTACAATAAGCTGGATATGCCTACAAAACCTAATGTGTGTACTTTCAGGGAATATATGGTTTGTGGGCGATATTTCAAATGTAAAGGGTTGTTTTTGTTGAATAAGCACAAGGTGTGCACTTTGTCTGTAGAGCTGAAATTTTCAAGTAAAATTACTTTTGTGCACACGCTTTACTTTGGGCTGTTTGGCAACCCTACCCTCTAAAGTAGCTATGCATGTTGAGTATTGTTCTGTTCAGTGGACCTTGCGTTTTCCGATTGGATTAGTTTTTTTAGATATTGTTCTTTTTAGAAAATGTGGCTTTGATTCTGCTTTTTAATTTTTTTTAGGTAAACCCTGTGCAACCAAAGAATTAATAGAGGCATTACTTCTAGAAAGTTGCGCCCATGTCAACAAGCCTGGTATGCCTAGAAAGCTTGAGATGTGTACTTATTGAAAATATTTTTATAGTTTGTGGGGTTATCTGAATATCTCCTAAAGCGCTGTTTCAGTTTGGGGGAGTCTCCTGGGCAAGAAAAGGGTGTCTAACAAAACATATGCGATACGTTGTAACTGAAAGAAATGGGGCTTTTACATGCAATATGATTTTATTGAAAAACAAATTTTTTTATTACAAAAAACACTACAAATTGTAAAAACAAGGCCGAACAAGACACATGAAATAACGAATATATAACTTTCCTCCGAATTCCCTGGAAATCCCTTCAAAAATCACAGGTGAACATGTACAGTGCAAAATATTGAAAAATGGTCTGGCAACAGAGGGTGACAAAATCTTCAAGTAGGCTGGCAGTTAAAGGGTAACTGAAAACTCCCTTTTTGGCATGTTTTTTTAATTCCTGCATTTTGAAATGTAAGATAAACATTTGTGTTAGGATCGTGCCACCATACCAGTGATTTACTTATCAGCATGCTGTTTCTTATATTCCTGGGACACTGTTTTGCTACAGTGGGAGTGGTTTTCATGGCCTTGAGAAAAACACAAGGCCCACAACTACAAGTCCCATAATTCTTCCAGTGTAACAGGTTAACTCTTTAGCAGCTTTGGCTAAGTCTAAGCAGCCTAATGACCTCTACAGTTGAGAACCCGCCCATTAACCCTTGCTAATGGAACACAAGACTGTGATTGTTCTAAACTGAAGAAGTTGAATTTCAGCAGAATGGGTTAAATCAGTCACCCATGCCTTAGCCAATGAGATGATTAGCAAGCTAGAGTGAGGAATTCTATGCTATGTACTCGAAATTACCACTTTGGGATACATAGCTAAGGTAAACACACTGTTACTATGGAAAACTGTTTTCTTTTATAACACAGAGTTGCAAACAAATCGAAAATTTAAATATTAACATATAAGTTCAGTACATTGAAGACATAATTTTTCCACACAATAATGGAAACTTTAAAAAATGCCATTGAAAGTGGAATTACCCTTTAAAGTTTCCCTTTATACGCATGCACTGACTTCTTCCCACATTTTCTCTCTTGGAAACAGTGTATAATAAGTCATTTCAAATAATCAGAAAATTGCTGATTATATGTGAATAGCTCATGTATTTTAAGCAAAGCCACATTCTTTCTGGGTCATGGCTGATCTGATGAGGGGGGGGGCAGATGGTTCAGCTTTATGAGTCTTGTGCCTGTTACCTTCCTGAGAGCACCAAGGGGCAGAGAGGCTATTTGACCACTTTTTTTGTGGTCCTGGAAGAATTAATCTAAAAGGATGGAAACTTTGGAGTCATGCTACAGCTTCTGCACTGCAGGAGATAGAGGAGAGGCACATGGGACAGAGATCGGGTGAGCTGTTTTGAAGCTTATTATGGCCCTTAGATGTACAGTCCCTATAAACTAGTGATACCAACCCAGATGCAAACATTGGTCTGCATTGGTCTGGCAGGAGTGATAACTAGACCTGTGCTAGGATATGACTGAGGCTTGTAGGACCAGATGATGGTAATTTTGGGAATGCCAACCAAAGCTTACCTCACAAGCAGGAAAAACTGCAGTAATATGAAGTGACCTTTTGCTTGTGTGTGCATCAGATTTTGACTGACTATTTTCAAAACAAAACAAAATGCACCTAATGTAACCCACAACTGGTGTTGGAGCAGTGCCTGAGTGCCTGAAGTGGTGAGAACTGGAGATTAAACTCAGCCCAGGAATTTACAGGCCCTGATCAGCACACCACCAGCCCACATGAGTCCCTTAGCTACTAGCCAAATAGCTTTTCAGCTAATTAATGCATTTATCATCTGCTGATATAGCATTGCAGAAACAGACCAATGGATATGTGGCCAAGTTGGGTATGGCTCCCCAAGGTCATGATGCTGAGGCTATAATATTGCAGGGGCAGAACATGGGCTGGTGTATGTTGGCAGGGAGGGGAGGTTAGAGTTGGGCCAAGTATAGAAAGAAGGGTTAGGAGTCTTGGGAATTAGAAAGCGGAGGGGAGTGTTAGAAGAAGTAGCGTATGGGCTGGGCTGGAGGCTGGAGGCCACAAGCCCAAGTGGCCCTAAAGCAGTGCAGTCCACAAGGAATTCCTCCTATGTTTACCATGGCCAGTCCGCCCCCGGAATCCAGCAACCTAAAGCGTTGCTGTGGGTATAGAGTTGCTCCCCACATTTATGATGCTGAGGCTATGACATTGCAGGGGCAGTACATGGGCTGGTGTATGTTTTCAGGGAGGGGATGTTAGAATGCGGTCAGGTATAGAGAGAAGGGTTAGGCTTCTTGGGAGTTAGTGGAGGGGAGTGTTAGAAGAAGTAGCGTATGGGCTGGAGGCTGTAGGCTACAAGCTCAAGTGGCCCTAAAGTAGTGCAGTCCACAAGTAATTCCTCCTGTGTTTACCATGACCAGTCTGCCCCTGGATACAGCAACCTAAAGCGTTATAGAGTGGGTATAGAGTTGCTTTAAAATTAACCAAGATAAATCTGATCACATAAGCAATAACCATGACAGCATTTTATTTAGATTTTTCCATTCAGCTCCTCAATACAGCTAGCTTATCTAAATATATGTTTCCCATCCTTACATCAGAGAGCATGCATCCCCTGCTAAAGAAATTGAACAATATGCAAAGAAAAGTTATTAATCTACGAGTCTCATCTCAGTTTTAAAAAAATAAAATATTTGTATTTATACAAGAATAAGTAACGCTAGAAAGTGCAGCTCATATAGTCCAGCATCTCTTATGATAGTTATGCCGCACTAGAAACAAATTATGGTGCTCAGAAAGTTTGAAGGACTGAGATGAAATGCATCACACGCAACAGCAAATTTGCCTGTCAGGATTTTTTTCATATTACTATTTGTTTCCATTTATTTTATTCTACATCTCATATTTGTGACGTTCCTGCCTTCCGACAGGATATTCCAGATCAGAACATACTGATTTACAGCTTCAATCAACAACTGACAATTGCACTCCCTGCTAAGTGAGAGCTGCTTCGTAACAGGTATTTCATATTTTCATGAGTCAAAACATATCACCCTAAAATAAAAAGGTACAGTTCCATGAACCAATTTTCTGAAATCGACCAATATCAAGGCCTTCTAAATGCAAGTTCATAGTCTGGATATAAGAAAAGAAAGGCACGCCTGACTTGTCAGGTGGATGGAAAACATGATAATAGTCTTCTTTCAGGAAGTATTTATTTAGATCTCAATTAACAGGCTGATTCATCACTAACGCCAGGTAGCGACAGCTGAGCATCTGTAGCAGGCATTTTCACAGCGCCCGCTAATAGTCACTGTGCTCGGCCTTGGGGCGCTAGTTCATAGCCACTCAGTCGCTGTGCAGCAATGATGAATACATTGTGATGATTCGCTATTTGATCAGTACAGCACTGTATGGGAGCGCATGTTAGCGACTGGTCAATGCGACCGACTCACAACATATTCATTAAAACATCCTCACAAAACTCCGGTACTGAAAAAAGCTTCTCTGAAGCCCAGAGCGCCAAAGGCTGTGTGTTTAAAGTCTGTTTTTCAGCATGTATCCACTATTATTATTATTATTATTGTTTATTTATATAGCGCCATCATCTTCCGTAGCGCTTTACAAAGTAGTAATTACAGACAGGGTAGAAACATACGATACATATACCATTTCAAATGCAGTTTTACAGAGTTGACAATGGATATTCTGAGTACAAGATACAGTAGGGGAGAGCCCTGCCCTTGCGAGCTTACAGTCTAAAGGATGAAGGGGTGGAGACGAGGGGGAAGGATCACAAACAGTCAGTATTGAGCTTTGTGGCATGTGCTCTTTAGAAGATTGGTTAGGCCAGATTATATGCTTGTCTGAATAAGTGAGTTTTAAGGGCGCCTTTGAAGGATTTGAGGGTTGTGGAGTGGCGGATTGGGTGTGGGAGGGCATTCCAGAAGATTGAAGTTGCACGTGAGAAGTCCTGGAGGCGGGCGTGAGAGGAGGTGACCAGGGTGGAGGACAGGAGAAGGTCGGCAGAAGAGCGGAGGCTGCGTCTAGGTTGATACTGTTGGATTAGAGATGAGATGTAGGGAGGGGCCTGGTTGGAGAGAGCCTTGTATGCGAGAGTTAGAGTTTTGAACAGGATTCGCTGTGGGACTGGCAGCCAGTGTAGGGATTGGCAGAGAGGCGCAGAACTGGAGGAGCGAGAGGAGAGATGGATGAGGCGAGCAGCAGAGTTCAGGATAGATTGGAGGGGTGACAGTCTGTTAGTTGGTAGGCCACAAAGAAGGATGTTGCAGTAATCCAGACGGGATATGACCAGGGCATGCACTAGCATTTTAGTGGTGTCAGGTGAGAGGAAAGGACGGATGCAGGAGATGTTTTTAAGTTGGAGGCGACAGGAGGTGGCCAGGGAGTGAATATGTGGTTTGAAAGAGAGGGCAGAGTCCAGAATGACTCCCAGGCACCGAGCTTGGGGAGTTGCTGTTATTGTGTAATTGTTGACAGAAATAGATGTGTTAGAGAGGGGAGGGGAGTTAGAGGGTGGGAAAATGACCAGTTCTGTCTTGTCCATGTTTAGCTTGAGGTAGCGAGATGACATGAATGAAGAAATAGCTGAGAGGCAGTTGGGGAGACGAGATAGGAGAGAGGAGAGATTGGGGCCTGAGAGATATATCTGAGTGTCATCCGCATAGAAGTGGTATTGGAAGCCTAATGAAGTTGTAAGTTTGCCAAGGCCATGGGTGTAGACTGAGAGAAGTAGGGGGCCTAGGACAGAACCTTGTGGCACACCAACAGAAAGGGAACGTGAGGATGAGACCGTGTTAGAATAGAATACACTGAATGATCTATCAGAGAGGTAAGAGTTGAGCCAAGAGAGCGCAAGCCCTTGAACCCCAAGAGAGGAGAGAATATCAATAAGCAGAGAGTGGTCGACAGTATCAAAGGCTGAGGAGAGGTCAAGAAGGATAAGGATGGAGTAGTGACCTTTGCTTTTGGCAGTGAGCAGATCATTGGTGACTTTGGTGAGGGCAGTTTCAGTGGAGTGGTTACGGCGGAATCCTGATTGTAAGGGGTCAAATAAATTGTTGGTGGATAAGTATTGTGACAGTTCTGAGTGGACATGTTGTTCAAGAAGTTTGGAGGAGAAAGGGAGCAGTGAGATAGGGTGGTAGCTGGAGAGGGCAGAGGGGTCGAGAGAGGGTTTCTTGAGTATCGGAGTAATAACAGCATGTTTGTAGGAAGAAGGAAAGGTGCCAGTGGAGAGAGAAAGGTTGAATATGCAGGTTAAGGCTGGAGTGAGGGATGGAGACAGTTGAGGAATAAGGTGGGATGGAATAGGATCGAGGGAGCAGGTAGTCAGGTGGGCCCTAGATATGAGAGAGGTTAGTCCAGGCTCAGTTATTGGAGTGAAGAAAGTAAGAGAGTAAGGCAGGGGGATTGTTTGAATTGGTGAGGGATTCTGAGGGTCAAAGCCAAGTCGAATGTTGTCAATTTTTCCTTTGAAGAATGTCGAAAATTCTTCTGCTGTTATTTGGGAGGTTGGAGGAGGAGGTGGAGGGCGGAGTAAGGAACTGAAAGTATTGAAGAGTTGTTTGGGATTCCGGGCTTGTGCAGAAATCAGTGAGGAGAAATAAGCTTGCTTAGCAGATGAAAGGGCCGTCCTGAGATCCTGAAGGGCTTGTTTGTAGAATAGAAAGTCATGATTGGCTTTGGTTTTCCTCCATCGCCGTTCAGCAGCTCGAGACAGCTGTTTCAATCTGGCTGTGCTTGCATTTAGCCAGGGTTGGGGGTTTTTGGTGCGGGGACGGCTATAGGTGAGGGGGGCGACAAAGTCCAGAGCTGAGGAGAGAGTATTATGGTAGTGTGATGATGCAGCGTCTATGTCCGTGAATGTGGTCAATGTCTGAAGAGGTTGAAGTGAGGCAGAAAAGGATTGAAGGTCTAGGTTTCTTAAGTTCCTGCGTTGAGTTGTGGATTTGTGTGGAGGGGGGTTTGCAGGCATTGGAGAGAGGGTCATAGTCAGCAGATTATGGTCAGAGAGGGGGAGCAAAGAGGATGAGAGGTTTGATAGAGAGCAGAGGTGAGAGAAGAGGAGGTCAATTGTGTGGCCGTCTTTGTGGGTGGGTGCAGTAGACCATTGCTTGAGGCCGAAAGATGAGGTTAGTGACAGTAGTCTGGTGACAGCAGGGTTGCTAATGTCCACAGATATGTTGAAGTCACCCATGATGATTGCAGGGATGTCTGTGGACAGAAACTGAAGGAGCCAGGTAGAAAAGTGGTCGAAGAAGAGAGTAGTAGTTCCAGGAGGGCGGTAGATGACTGCGATTTTCAGGTTACAGGGAGAATATAAGCGGACACAGTGAACTTCAAAAGATGAGAAGGATAGAGATGGCAAGGCAGGGAGTGGGTTAAAGGAGCAGAGTTTGGATAGAAGGATGCCAACACCCCCACCCTGTTTGTTGTTGGATCTGGGGGTGTGGCTGAGATGTAGTCCCCCATGTGAGAGGGCAGCGGGTGAAGCTGTGTCTGATGGGGTAAGCCATGTTTCTGTGAACCCCATGAAGGTAAAAGAGTTAGAGAGAAACAGGTTGTGAATATTGGTGAGTTTATTGCGCACTGAGCGTGCATTCCACAGTGCGCAGGTGACAGTGGCGGGAAGGGACGGAGAGTGACTAAGGTGTCTCAGATTAGATAGATTGCGTGTGTATCCCGGTTTAACACGGTTGTAGACTTTTGGCTTTGATGAAAAGTGAGTAGGTATGGAGGAGGGGGGGTGGAGAGAGTGGGCCTGGATTAGGACTGATGTCTCCGGCGGCAAGTAAGAGTAAAAGGAGAGAGAAGAGATGGTTGTGGCTTTTGAGGGTGGAGTAATGTGTCTTGTGCTTGGATATAGAGGTGGTGTGTGATTTTGCCAAGGAAAGGAATTCGTGAGCAGAGAGGTAGGGGGAGGAGAGCAGAGAGGGGGAGATATATAGGAACTTACCAGGAGCAGGGGGATACTGTGAGGCTAGGATTCTGAGGGTAAGTGGAAGCAGAGTGATGAGGTAGAAGGTGATCATTGTTGTTGATGCTGGGCTATTCAGACAAGCCACTAGTAACAAAACAAAAACATATGGAATTACATTGTAATAACATTGTAACATGAACACTTTAATGCCAGACCTGTAATGTCATTTCTGCAGAAATATATAAAACATGAAACATTTTTGAAAACCCTGCATTTTCTATGCCAGAAGAGGTCCCAACATTATTTGAGATTTAAAAAAAAAAAAAAAAAACCCAGTTAAAAGAGAAGAAAAGGATCGTCCATTGAAATGTATGGGAGAGCGACAGGTAGCGAGAGGTAATACCTGGCGCTGTGCAAGGCTGAACGCTGAGGCTGGGATAATGATGAATCGGACACTACATGGTGTTATCCCAATCGCTCAACAGATTCTGCTTGATAAATGTGTAATCGCGTGCCGTGTCCGGCGTTCACCTGTCGCTACCTGTCGCTACCTCTCATTAACAAGGCACTACCTGACACTATCCCTTCATGAATAAGGCCCTAAGTGTCTTTTCCCCTCACCTTTTTTATTTGGTTTATGAGATGGTGTGCTATATGTAGGTGCTATTTTAGACTGAATGTGGTGCTCATTAATTTCAAAGATTACTGTATGCATAAGGGGTGTTTAATTTGTTATCTATAGAGCTGAGCTTGTCTGTGCAGGCTGAAGAATGTCTGGACATGCAATACACACAGTAGCAGTCCAGTCTGAGACGGAATGGCAGGTGCAAGTCCAAAGGGATTCAGAGTTTCATCTATGCAGGTTATTCATGAAGGGATAGCGCCAGGTAGTGTCTGGGAACGCTGGACGCTGTACGCAAAACCACATTTATGAAAGCAAATCTGGTGAGAGACTCTAACAGCGCCATGTAGCCTCCGATTCATCATTACAGGTGGCTTAGTGTATAGCGCCGGCACTCTAGCTTCCAGAGCGCCAGCTATTACCTGTCGCTCTCCCATACATTCATACATTTCAATAGATGTTCCTTTTCTTCTGTTTAAACAGGATTTTTTTTTTTGTCTCAAATATTTGTGTGACCTCTCCTTTGAAAACTTTTTTGATTTTTTTATATTTTTATGCAGAATTGTCATTACAGGTCTGGCACTAAAGTGTTAATGTCACAATGTTACAACAATGCCATTCCATGTGTTTTCGGTTTGTTACAGGTGGATATGTGTTCAAAAAAACCTTATCTATAAACTAATCAGCTTATAATAAACCCCCAGAGGATAATCACTTACCTGGACTACAAATTTCAGCGAGTTCTGGGTTGATTTCCTCTGATACATATCTGGTGCTCATTGGTTAAAATAATAATTTTAAAGCGCACCTAAACATACGTTGTTTTTCAGGGCACCAATCTTAGTGTATGAAAGACTGTGTGTGTTTTTCCCAACTACCAAACCCATACAGTACAGATCATTCTTTTTGGTGTTACACAGGCTCAGTAAACTAGATACATTTCATTAATCTACCTCTAACAAAATAAAAATAACAAAAAATAACATTTAAGAAGGACTGAACTTTTACTCCTCTTTATACTAAAATTACATTAACCAGGTTGTTTCTGAAGAGTCCATATCAGCATTTATCTCAAAGCGCGCCTAAAACCCAAACCTTGTGGTTTCACTTGCAATCTTTACAATAAGGTCTGACCTACCTTTTCTTAGGCAGCTGCTACTTCATCGAACCCGAAGCGCACCTTAGATTTAGTTTTATACTAATCCTCCTAGACTTTAATCACTGGCGCTCTATGCTATAGCAACCAGCTTTAGAACGCCGATGCTGTGTGTGTGTCCTTTTTTATGGAGTGAATCGCTGAGAGTCGGTCGCACTACATTTCGCTCCCTGCAGGGCTGTACTGGTGATACAGCGCCCAACATACATCCCATTCATCAATGCTGGCCAGGTTACTACAGGGACTGAGACCTGTTTTAGCGTCTGATACCTGCTTACAGCGTCTACTAGTGGTCACTCTAAGCGCCGCTGTACGGATGCTCATCTGCCGATACCTGGCGTTAGTAATGAATCAGCCTCTATAATTGAAATGGACCAAAACCCAGGGTCTTCACTATCCCAGGTTCTGGTCCTTCCCCCAAACCTCCCCCCCCCCCCCGTTGGGTGAAACCCCTCAGAACGCGGGGCACACCCACCTCTCCTCAAGCCCGCGGCACAGGAGCGGCTGCTCCTCCAATCAGCTTCTCCTGCTTTGCATATTAATGTGCAGCTACAGAAGCTGAATGGAGATCCTAGCCACACATACCAGTGACGTGCAGCATCTCTCGCTCCCTTTTGGCTTTGCTCGGCCCGGCACAGCCATTCAGTTGTGGCGGCAATGCTGCTGCTGGCCGAGCATGCGGGAAAGTTAAGAATTTTAGCTGCCCTGGGGGGTTTCACCCAGTGGGGCATCCAAGTTCAGGATGTCCCTGGGAGTCTCATAGACTCAGGATCGGTTTTGGTCCACTTTAAATAACTTACAGATGAAGAGAAGAAGCCTTAAGAAATCCATGAATGGATGATTACTGTATATGGTGATGAAGTACCTTCTTATTGATTTCCTACCCCATTTAAAACGCCAAAACTTTACTTGATAACGTACAGTGGTCGCACAGCTGTCTCTAACCACAGCAGAAAATGCTCCTAACTCATAAAGTGCTATTTTAGATAGAAAATGGTGTTCCATTTATTTATTTACAAATATTACTGTATGCTTAAAGGGGTGTTTATGTAATCTACCAGTACGTTCTGTCTCAGGCTGAGACATGTCTGGACATGCAACACATACTATAGTGGTTCAGTCTGATGAAAGCAATGGGAGTGACAGGATGGCAAGAGCTGCTTAGTGCAAGTCCACAGAGAATTTGTGGATGTTTATGTTTATGAATAAATTCCTTACAAAAGAAGAAAAGAAGCCTAAAGAAATCCATGTGAGGGAGGATTGCTGTATATGGTGATGATGTACCTTCCTGCTACCAAGTCAAGTTTTGTCTGTTTTAATGGGAAATGGAATCAATTGAAGATGATATCTGTTTAGGTAACCTGTTGAAGCCTTAAAGTGGAGGCTGCAATTTTGGAAGATCATCAAGGCAAAGACAGCGTTCTAGCTCATTTATTAGGTATTTCAGTTGGCTTGGTTTTTAGTGTCAGTTCTCAGTGGCTTCCACAATCTTAATACCAGCTAGTCAAGCATGTTGACAGGCACAGTGCTGGTGTCTAGTGGTCACATGAGCAGTCTGTACTGCTGCCATACAGAAGAGGTACCATGAGAGTGTGGAACAGTGATTGTCCTTCCATTTTAATCTAGGCTTTTCAAGATGATACAAAGACAATGTGCTTCCCATATGGGGGGGGGGGGGGGGTACAGATTCCCTAACTAATCCTCTATATGCATAGCATTCTCTGTACTTTACAAGGCTTGGCAATATCAAGTGAGGCACCATCTCAGGGATAGTGTTTCTAAACATGGATGGCTTAGAGTATTAAGAGGCAAAAGATAGATATGATCTAGCACTCCAGATGAGTTGATCGCTCAAAATCATCAAATATCCACAGTTTCCCATAGATAGTGCATAGAAAAACGTGTTCAGTTGACGTGTTTCTTGACTGTCCACCTTAGTCTTACCTAAGTTTAGAGTTTAGAAGAACCTGCTCATGGTGGGGACTGCTGAATGCTTCATCAATAGAAAACAGTAACTGCTTTTCTAGATAACAGAGTGGGAACTAGTTTTGTATATTATGTGCAGGTAACAGAACACAAAATTCCTATCATGATTGGAAAATCCAACAGCTCGGTATTACAACTTTTTATACCATCTATACAACCCACTGACTTCTGCACTCTCTGTTATGCTATCACGTGTCCCCGACTAAGCTACATATCTGCTTTTTCACACTTTTATCTATACCTCTCTTTATAGCAACTGGCCTAACAACTCTGCTTTGTCCAGTACATACAGTATATAAATATATCATTTGAAATATTTCTTGAAGTCAGTCATGACGCCGCTCCTGGGACATACCAATATTAATCTCTCGGACCAATTCATTGTTTTCTATGCCCATTCATCTTTAAATCTATTACTTGCTTTCACTTGTTTATCTGGATACATCCCTTCAACTTCAAATTTGAGAAGAAATGGTCCAATAATAAAAATTCCACATAAATATATTAGATAGCAAAAGGAGGGTTTTTTTAGACATCATTCATTAACAAAATACAACCAAGCTTGTTTAAAGGGACTGTAGACATAACAGCAATAATAAGCAGCTCACCTGATGCCTATCCTATATGCCTCTCCTTCTTTTCCTGCAGCTCATGGTAGAAGCTGTAGCAGAGCTCCAAAAATGTTTCATTTGTATCCCTCCAGGACCACGCAAAAAAGTGTTCTAACGGCCTCCAGGTTCCTTGCTGCTCTCTGCGTGAGTGAGCATGGCAAGACACAGTGGTCACACAGCTGTCTCTGACCACAGCAGATCATGCTCATGACTCATAAAGGCAACATGACATGTCCTTCCCTACTCAGCCACAACGCAGAAATTGAATTTAATTGATCAGGTTTGCTTAAGATATATAAGGTATTTACAGTGAATCTGAGATTTTGCAATGGCTGATTTTACATTTTTTTATGAAGGATAACGTGGAAAGAAGTTAGTGTGTGCACTTTATTTCTTTTATTGGAGAAAAGAAGTATTAGGAGTGAGTAGTTTTGAATGTACTATTCTGCATTTATGGGGGTGAACTGTTCAGGTCTAGCTACCTGTCCCATGAGGGCTTATTACTATGACAATTTTTCTAAGGTGTGCAGATGCTTTTACCCATCATAAAATGTTTTTGGAAGATATTAGAATGGAGTGGATCATCACCAATTTAAACGTGAATTGGTATTTTGAAAATTAATTTCTTCTCCTACTACATAGAATTTTCATATGGCTTATTATTTTTAGACATTGTTGCAATAAAGTTACATTATCTGTAGTCCTACTCTATTCTGTACATTTCCTTTGCACCTCTATTTGGCACCATGAATAGATATCTGCCTTGGCAGGTATGTACAAGGATGACTTTGACCTTTGATGTGTTGTACCCATACACTATCCATTTGCTTGGTACCACAATTGACCCAAGGTTCTCCTTGAATGGCTGCTTAGTCATGTGACTACTAGTACAAGGAGATCTTATCTACAGGTGAAGCTCCAGGGCTAGCCCACCATTGTGTCCTCATATATCAAGCTGCACACCATTACTTCATGTAATAAATCAATTTATTAATCAAATAATTCATCCAATAATTCACATACAAAAAAACACACATCAAGAATTAAAAAACATATAATTAAAACCCCAAGTGGGGTTTTTGTATGTGAATTATTGGATGAATTATTTGATTAATAAATTGATTTATTACATGAAGTAATGGTGTGCAGCTTGATATATGAGGACACAATGGTGGGCTAGCCCTGGAGCTTCACCTGTAGTTGAGTAGTAGTATGTTATTGGTGTCCCTGTAGCTAGCACCCGGTATATTATTGTGAGCAGTGCATACCTAATTGTTAGTAGACAAGGAGATCTTATCCTAACTTCCCAACCTTGACCTTCACCATTCTTATGTTGTGTTGCTTGGTTCATTGCTCTATCCATTGCCTAGACCTTATGACTTCTGAAAGTGGTATTTGTAATGGCTACCCTGAGAAGTGTGGTTCCTTGACAAACAATACTTTCCCCCACCTTTGGCCTGAGAGTTGTGCTCATTATGTTGCATTAGCAAATTATATGCTTGTACTGTAAATGTTAACATTCTATTGCTATTATAAGTAATTATTTGTATGTATAATAACCTTGCTAATAAAATTATTCTAAGACATAACCAACATTTACATCAAAAAGTGACAGATATACAAACAGATATACAATTTCCAAAGAGATGAAAAAATAAAATTCAAGGAAGAGGGTTAAGTATACGATATATATAAGCTTTTAATAGTTTCCTTTAAAGTCGCTCAAAAGATTCCAGGGCTGACCGCTAGCCTTCTCCTGTGGTATCCAAAATCTGAGTGTCTGGCTTTGTGAAACCCCCTAGGGTTGCCGGCAAACTCACCTTTCCTGGCAGCTCCCATGAAGCTGTCCTCTCCCACAGCCGCATCTTCTGCTTCCCTACAGATAAGTTGGGGGCCAAGAGCACTCCATGGACTACATGGAAACTGGGAATGTGGGCAGTCATGTCTGCTGGCATTCTTGAGATCAGCCAATCGGCGATCACAGAAATGTCATGTGGGTGTGGCCTCAGAAGTGGAAAACCTCCTTTTTTAAAACCAGTTCACCGCTAAGCCAGCTTGGGCATGTTTCAGTTTACCCAAGTATTTTTTCAAATAGTGATAGGTTTATAGAGGACAATCTAAGTCTGGCATTGTACAAAAATTAAAGGTAGTATCACTGAATGAGTAGCTAGATATCAAATACAATAGATTGATATATAGCAACAAAACTAACCATGTCTGTCGCCTATAATACATTCCTCTTTGTTTCCTCAGACATCTAGCCATGGTTTGAAAGAATTTTATTCCATGCTTGCTTTGTAAAATTCTTTTGATTTGCACAGCAAGAGCCTCATTATTTTCAACTCTAAAATTATCATCAGAACTGTACTGCAAAACTGTTAGGCAGAGAAGGAATTGGGCAAACCTAATAGGAGAAAAATTATACATTTTCATAAGCTTCGTATTAAGATAATATTTGAGGTGATAATATGCATAGTATGAGCTTTTTAAGGCAAGAGCCTATTTAGAAAAAGACACAAAACCAAAAATTTCCTTTACAGCAATAGGCCTTTTGCTGTTTTATATCCAGTGGTGTCTAGATCTGGACACAGCATAAATATATATGTTGCAATACACATGCACAAATAAATTAAGTTATGCGTAATAATGAAAAGTGACACATGGAAAAAGTAATAAACACATGATGAAAGAGAGTTGCAAAAAGCAATGGAAAGTCATGACTAGGGATGGGCGAACCCCCTGAAATTTGGGTTTGACGAGTTTGGACGAACTTATCGCTAAAGTCGGGTTCGGGTCCCTGGACTCGACCTGAACCCGATTGAAGTCAATGGGGCCCAAATTTGGGGGACCAAAAATTGCAAAAAATGGGGGTAGCAAGGGCTAAAGGGCTGCAAATCGAGGGGAACACCAGGGTGATTGTCCTGCAAACAAAAAAAAAATATATACATAAATGAGTAAAAAAAAAAAAAAAAAAAATATATATATATATATATATATATATATATATATATATTAATAAACTATTAAAATATATATAATATAATATATATATATATATATATATATATATATATATATATACATAAGGTGACTTGC
The DNA here is from genome assembly GCA_027917425.1 of Gastrophryne carolinensis. Lineage (NCBI taxonomy): Eukaryota > Metazoa > Chordata > Amphibia > Anura > Microhylidae > Gastrophryne > Gastrophryne carolinensis. The sequence goes on from CM051237.1 coordinate 398,507,060, forward strand.
CATTAACCCCCAACCCCCCATTACTTGCCTCCCCAAAACCCAGGAGGGGACAGAAGAGCCCGGGGTCAACTGGCCTCCCACAACCTGGAAAGGGACGTAAGAGCCCGGAGCCAATAAGCTTTGGGGCTTGCAGCTTGCAGGGCGGGGCCACCAAAGCTGGGGGATTTTTAAGGGTTAAAATTCCCCCCAAAATGTCCCCCCCCAAAAGGGGTAACCCTACCTGTCACCCGGCATTTATAAAATGCTTCCAGCAGCAGCAGGTAAGTAGAAGCCAAAGCGATCAGCCAAATCTCCGTGTCTGTGTGTTTTTATTACATATAACCCTTTGTGTAACTGTAAGAGCCCAGGGATCATTTAGGCCATGCAGGCGTGTAGCCTGCAGGGTGGGGAGCCACAGAGGCTAGCCCCTGAGCCCTGTTCTACAAGCCCCCATAGTTGGGCCCCATGCTGGTTATGCTGGGTAGGGGCAACCCCATGCCATATTTTGGGGGATTTTTAAAGATTTTTAACCCTTAAAATTCACAAAAAATGCCCCCCCCCTGGAGGAATGGGGATCCCATGGCAATTTTTTTCATTTAATCCTTTATAGTGTGTACATACATATGTGGTACCATTGAAACTAAGAGAAATGTGGCTTTCACGTGCAACATGATTTTCTTTAATAAAATAAATGTAGACCTGTGGTTGTATAGGCCTAGTAGCAGCAGAGGGTGGCAGCGAAGGTGCTGTTGGTGGTAGTAGTGCATTAGCAGTACTGAAAGACTAGGCAGAGGGACAGGAGACCTGTGGTGGTTGTGTAAGCCTGGCAATAGTGGGCAAGCTCCCCAAAAATGATCTAATTTGTAAAGTGGGGTAGTAGTGGGATTGGCATCTTGACAACTAAGTTGAAGAAGACCAAACAATGGCTTTTTTTTTTTTTTTTTTTACAAGCCTTGATAAATGTACCCATTTTGTGCATCACGGTGTAGATCTGCGATTGTGTGGGCCTAGCAGTAGCAGAGGGTGACAGCGGAGGTGCTGATGGTGGTAGTAGTGGGATTAGCAGTACTGAAAGACTAGGCAGAGGGACAGAAGACCTGTGGTGGTTGTGTAGGGTTAGCAGTAGCGGGCAAGCCCTCAAAAAATGATCCCAGGGTAGCGAAAGGATTGGCTTCCTGAAAATTGAAGAAGGGAATTTTGATTGTCCCACACAGCTTTGTGATGCCGCTACAGGTGCCTAATTAGAGCAGTAGTTCCTAGTCCCAGATTTGTGCCCTGGCTATGGCTAACTTTCTGCTTGCAGATCTGGCACTGTGCTAGGTGTTGTTCTCCAGGGAAGGTACGAAAGAATTGCCACACTGCAGCTTACCATAAATAAGAACACCCACCACCACTCTGACTTTGCTCCTCCTCTGGCAGGCTTTTTTCTGGAGTCTGGAAAAGCAGCATCAGTGTTGCCGTCACCTGCTCCTGAGTGGACCATACCAGCAGACCTAGACCTGTGCCATTTTGCAGATGATCTGGCCCTACTTTGGATCAGCTCTTTGTCACTGCCAGTGTCAGAATGACCATCCTACTCTGATGATGTCCCCGCCACTTCCCTGTTCTGATGTTTCATCATGATCTACATGTCTACCCACACCACAACCACCTTCATAACTGCCAGTATGTTCATGTTTACCATTACCCCCACGGCCACAGCTATGCATCTCAGGCACCACCACATACGCACACACACTCTGTCATCAAATTCTCCCCATCACTATCCATAGCAACCAGCCTGCTGAGAAAAGCTGGTGCCCCACTAGGAGGGGGTAGTAAAGAGACACATGATGGAGTGGCTTCTTTTCCACTGAAACCTGACTGGAGGAAATGGACAACTCTGGCTTGCTGATGTTGCTACTACTACCATGTACATTATTGATGCTGCTACTACTACCGCGTACATTGCTGCTGCTGGTACTACTAGCAATAGGGGGCCTGGGCATTTGATGCTGCCACTATTATGGCTGGGCCTGGGCAAATGGCTGGTGCTACTTTTACTGGGCCTGGGCACATGGCTGCTGACCACAGTGTTGGTACTGGTACAAACATCCTTATCCTTAGCGGCAGAAAGAATTGTAGTGATGTCTTTACCTCTACCCCATCCTTTCCCACCCCTTCCTTTCCAAGATATTTATCTAAGTATTTAAAAAAAAAATATTCAGAGCAGCACACACACCAAAAGGACACACTTGCACAGCCCAGTCGGTGAAAAAGATTTTTTCTTTAAACTGTACTAAACGCACAGTGGACCCCAACTTAGAGATAGAGACACTTAAAACAGAGCTGCCCTCCCTTCATTTAAGCTGTATTTAATAAAGAGGCACCATGGATCTCAACTTAGAGAGATGGGGCCTGCACACTTAAAGCAGAGCTACCCCCAAAAAAAAATCCTGGCAGGTGTTTTTTGTTAAAACTGTATTAAACACTGAGGCACTGTGTACCCCAAGTTTAACGCAGTGACAGGGGCCAGCTAAACCAGACAGATGTGGCCAAAAATAAAATCACTAAAGTGTTCAGACTTTATAGGGTGGACTACAATGACCAGCAGATCCCACAGGAGGCAGATACAGTTTTTCTGTGCAGAGTCCCACTGTGCCCGCTTCCTTTCCTGTCCCTTTTCTCATATGCTGTGGTTCAAAATGCCCTCTCTGCAACAGCCAGCCCGATGATGGTGGATAGTCAGATGCTCACGTGACTATCTCCTGCAATAGCACCTGCTGATTGGCCCAGCTAACCTGACCTCTTAAGCTGCAACCATGTGACCCTGTCTCTATGCTTCTCCTTGACTGACCATGACCTGTAGGTTCGTCTTCTGCATTTCATCGCGAACCACATAAAGTTCAGGTTCGCGGCGAACTGAATTTTTTCTGAAATTTGTGTCGAAACCGCTCAGTTTGCTCATCTCTAACTTTCATTCTGGGTTAATACCGGTGGCTTGTAATGGCTGTGATGTCTTTTTATCCATTAGATTGTACGATGATTTCATCTTTGTGCAGTGCCACTGAAGATGTTGGTGCCATATACAGTAAATAAATAATATTAATGATAGTCTGCCTGCAGCTAGTGACTATGGGCTCTGCTCCAGGGAGGGTTCATATTACCTACAGCTGCTTCAAGCTATTTCCTTTGTTATAATTGAATAGACACTCCTTGCAAGGACTGGCAGCTCAAGCTGCAGCAGGAGTTTATTATACCTGACAAGCATAAGTCTGTTAACTGACTTTAATAGAGTAAGTATGCATTTTTATTGTGGAAGGGTCTGAATGTTTTTTTGCAGTTCTGCGTTAAAGCGGATCTTTCATCTAGTCTACCTTTCTATAAAGACATGGCTATGATAAAATGCCATTAGATTTGAAATGTTATATTTCATGAGCTACCATGTCCTGAGATTAGTAACTCCAAAATGAGATATCTATCTTAAAGTAGACCAACAGTCAAAAATGACCTAAAGCAGACCAACACAAACAGTGCTCATATGCATCCCTCCCCAGGGCAATTTAGATTGCTGCACATAAAAATGAATTTATCTTTTTTCCACAGTATGTGATGGCTGGTGAAACCAAAAGCAGCTGCACACTGGGACCAAAATTAGGTTGGGAATTTACCAGCCTGGCCAGCCCATGTTCAGCCCATGACATCCACACTGAGCTTCCAATGTACTCCCTGTCCAGTCATTGTGTGTATGTTAAGGCTATAGCAATGTTAGGATCGGTCATGGAAAAGGTGAATATGACACAATCTATGTTCCTGAAACTTTACTATGGGAAGGGGGGGATATGCCTGAGAACAGCTATAATGCTGTGGCTATAGCATTGGGGGAAGAGCATGGGCGGGGATTTCTTGGGGCTAGGGAGACATAAATCGGAGAGGGGTGTATGAATCAGCAGCCCAAACAGCTCCCAAAGCTTTGCTGCCCACCAAGAATTTTTCCAAGTCTCCCTGTTGCCATCCTGCCTCTGACCAGAAGTATCTTGTTCCAGCGAGTGGTCCCCAACTGTGAAAGGGCATGTGTTTTATTTTTAAGAAAAAGATCTTAATGGATACCTGTATCCCCAGGAATTACAGAACCCCCTCCATTTACATGTCCCTGAAAATGTCTACATTTTGGCAATTTTCTTACCCCTTAGGGATTCTGTAGGATATAAACTTTCTTAAGGCAGGCTGTGCCAAATAGGGCCTATGTCTGCATAGACCCTAAGCTACCCTCTCCTTCTGCCCATGATCCAAAATGCACGAGATACTCTTTTATAAGGGTGCTGTAGCTATCCGTGTTTGTGCCTCTGTCTCCTGTCTGATGGTGTTCCACTAGGAAGTGGTAGATAGTGGTGATAGTGGTGATAGTGATGGAGTGGGGGCTAGGTTAGTCTCCCAATGGACTGGAATCTTCCTTGGCAAAGGGTTGGATGGCTTAGGTCTACTTTACAGTGGACCAAAACCTGGGATGAAAATCCATGGTTTCGGTCTAAAACACCACCATTTGCTTGTTATACATGCCTTGCAGGTGATCCCACGTTTCAGGGGCAGTTGTCCTTCAACAATCTTTTTTAGCCAGCTGAAAATGAGAGGCTAAAAAAGCTGTATGGAATAGCCTTTTCATGATCAATGGTGCCAGCTACTCAGTTACTGTGGCCGTGGCCATGCTTAGCAGTAGTGGTGGAGTTTCACACAGTGAGGAATCCCAAATAGAGATTCCCCAGGCATGATTATTTAACTGATCCTAGACTCAGAGAATCAGCAATCCTGCATATATTTTTATTAAAATGGGCGTTGAGTGCAGAATGTGGGGGATCATCAAATGCTTGCAAGCCCTATTGGGCTTACCTTCACCTTGCTCCCTTGGTGAAGCAGGGTCCTCTGACCCCTTGATGGTCACTTGGTCTGGAGTCCTTTCAGCAGCAAGAAGCAAGGAAGAAGATTTAAAAATTATGTGGCCGTCTGTCAACAATTGCCAGACCTCGTTTCTCTAACGGTTTGCAGTAAAATAGTGTTTGCAGGGGTGATATGCTTGGAGACATCGGCTATCAGGCTGCCCCCCCCCCCCGTGTTATGGTCAGTACCCATATTGTTAAAATGTGGGGGTTTTACTTTACAAGCTTTAGAAGACTCTACCCCAAACAAGTCTACCACAAGATCATTTTGGTCATGTAGTGCATTATATTTTTGTTCCTTTTTCATACCACAACAGGTGCTGTGCTGCAGTGCTTTTTCGAATCCTTTTTATGCTAATGAACCAAAATATGATGCTAATTCAAGTCGTACAATGCAAGTGAAACTTCTGAAAATGTATGGCCCAGGAGGCCACAGCTTAGCTAACAAACATGCTTCATTTTTTCAAGTTGTCAACAGTAAAAACTTTTTTGATCCTGACCCTTTTCTTCTCTGTCTCCCAAGCTAGCAAAGGCCACTAAGGTTTATATGCTTTGAATAAAAGGCTTGTGGACTCACATTTATTTACTGCATTTGCAACGTTTAGGCTTGCTGTGCAATGTCAAAATAAAAGAGTAAACAAAGGTCCCCCAATTCCCCTGATTGCATTAATCATTCAAATGACGTATTAGCATTCTTCAGGCCTTGCCGTTGCGCTTAATTAACACCTCCAGGTTTAAGGGAATAAAAACTAACTGAATTATCTGGCAGCCCCAGATGTCCTGGCGTGCACATCTTCCTTGCCGACTTAATATTCCTGCATAACGATTTGGATGCATAAGAACTACTAATGGTCAAGAAACTCTGTATCGCGGTCTGCAGGATGCTTCATTCATGGCACGGTGTTTAATCTAAAAGTGCAATTATGTCCAAAGCCAGTGTTCAGGTTTGTTGCAAGGGTTAAATATTGATGTTTAAATTGGCTAAGAAAAAATGTATGTTTCTTTGTTATTATCCTTGAGTTCCCCGCTGCTGGGTAAATTGCCAAGCCATAACAACAATGTTTCTTGGTGTTGGGAATTAACGATGAAGACGAGGCCCTCTGCTGTGTACCATGACTAAACTGATTTTGAGATGGCTCTAAGGGAATTATCTGTAGACGTGTGGGCACTATGATCCCTGCAGATGAGTCTGTAGGATCACTTTTATGTTTACTTGATTCTTTTATTTTTTCCCCCTATTTGTTTAAAAATATATATATATATATATATATATATATATATATATATATATATATTTCAATAATATATTCGTATTTTAGAGACTGACAGCTAAAAGCTGAATTCTGATGTTATTTCAAGGATGTGCATATATTATTAGTCGGTGAGTGTTGGCTATTAAAAGCAGTAATACCCTGCAATTAGATGTGGGGGCTGAGCAGGTCTGGTCACGGTGCTATGCACTCAAAAGTTGAGAGCACACGCCTGTCCAGCTCCCAGCATGCATCTGAGCCCTCTCCACTGATGGAATACCAGTACTGAACATTGTCTTGCTTGGGCGTAATTTAGCTAAAATTTACAAGTATATTTGCAGCCATCAAATATATAAGGCAACTTAAGAGCTCAAAAGCACCTCATTTGTCTAATAAGTTAATTTGCCAGTTATCTCCAAGGAAAATGAGGCACTTTAAAGTTATTTTATATACCTTGCAAAAAATATACAAAACAAAAAATGCTACAATCAGTGTTAAAACATAGAAAGCCTAACAGGGCAAAAGCATATATATTAAAACGGATTACCCATCTGTTTTAATCGGGTCCAAGCAGAAATCAGCAGGCTGCACCCAATCTCCAAACAAGATGGCTGCTGTACTTGACTTCTTGACGTCTCTCTACCCCAAGACAAATCTCATCATCGTCTGTCTGTCCTCCAGTCAGTCTTGCCAGCACATCCTTTCTGCAGCTGCCCTCCAAGCAAAATCTCACTATCAGGCTGACCCTTTGTTTCATTCACAATCCGCAGGTCATCTCTGATTAGCCCAGGCAGAACTCACCAAGGTAATACTCTGGCCCAGATTAATCTATAACAGGTAGCCAACTTAATTTGCATGCAAATCCACGCCTGAAACTAAAGCTACAAAAACAGTCTTCAAAGAAGAGAGGTTTCCCACCATGCTGCATATTAATTAAGAGTCAAACAAAAGGGATCATCCTATATACAGTGTACTTTCTGATTGTATATGATTTTTTACAATTTCTATGGGAAAAAATATATAAAAAATATCATAGCTTCACAAACATTCACACGATGCATCCCAGGCGGCCAGTCAGCTAGGGAGTCTACACTCTGATGACTGGTAGCAGAGACGTGTATGGAAGGGAAGTTGTGATACGTGTGTGATAAGAATGATGTATGGATGACATTTTTAGACATCTTTTTTGATAGGAATATGTGGTGAATGAGAATCATAGGCCTAAAAAACCTGAGAACCATATCCTTTGGATGAACTGCAAACGTAAGCAGTTTGCAAAACATGTTTTTCTCAAAATAAGCAGCTTGCAAAACATGTTTTTCCCAACCTGTTGTCCACCAAAAGGACAAATGACGCATGTTGATCATTCATTGTGCACGAGGGGTGGAGTGGTATCCTATTGGGTGAGGGGAGGAGGTCAAGATTGGGAGAGAGAGAGCCAGGCTTTGGAGATGCAGCAAGCCGCTCTGGTAGATGTACCGATAGCGTGATGAATAGTACCGGTGATTCCTCCAAGTCGATCTCTTGCTCTCCCGATCTAATGGAGTGATGCTACAAAAACCGGTAAGGTACATTTTGATGCTTAACCCTTTCGCTGCCAGCCTACCTGCAGCTTTTGTCACCCTCTGTTGCCAGACCATGTTTCACTATTTTGCGCTCCCCATGTTCAACTGTGATTTTTGAAAGGATTTCCAGGGATTTCCCAGGAAAATTATATATTGTTTTTTTCAAGAGAGTCTGGGCTTCAACATGAAAACTCTTGTTTGTCATTTTTTAGGTGTATTCTCTATACTTTTTGGTAAAATATGTGCAAAAAAAATAAAAAAAATCTATTTTTTGCAATTTGTAGTGTTTTTTTGTAATAAAAAATATGTTTGTCAATAAAATTTGATTGCGTGCAAAACCCTAATTTCTCCCAGTCACAGCGATACCACATATGTATAGGTAGACACCCTTTCCTGCCCAGGAGACTCCCCCAAACTGAAACAGAGCTTTAGGAGATTTTCAGATAAAATACAACTGCGCTATGCGCTATGCGCACCTTGCAGTTTTCCCAGAAAAACAACCATTTACATTTAAAATACTCCCCACAAACTATATATTTACTGGAAGTACACACCTCAAGCTTTCTAGGCGTACCAAGCTTGTTTATGTGGGCTTAGTTTTCTGAAAGTAATCCCTCAATGTATTCTTTGGTTGCACAAAGTTTCCCTAAAAAAGAATAAAAAGGAAGAATCATGCCACATTTTCCTAAAAAAAACTATATACAAACAAGAAAAAACAAGTAAAATCTCAAAAAGCAACATGCCCCGAACAGAACGATACGCAACATGCATAGGTTCTTACTGTCGAGGGTAGAGTTGGCAAACACACCAAAGTAAAGCATGCGCATAACAGTAAATTTACTTGAAAATTTCAGCTCTGCAGACAAAATGCGCACCTTGCAATGTTTCAACCAAAACAACTCTTTACATTTGGAATATCACCTATAAACCATATATTCCCTGAAAGTACACATGTTAAGCTTTCTAAGAGTACCCAGCTTGTTGTAGTAGGCTCACCTTTCTTGAAGTAATCCCTCAAAGAATTCTTAGGTTGCACAGAGTTTCCCTAAAAAAATGAATAAAAAAACTTAATAAATAACATGTTTTCCTAAAATATAAATATGCAAACAAGAAAAAACAAGCTAAATCTTAATTTATTAACCCTTTTAATTGCCAACCTACTTGAAGTTTTGTCACCCTCTGTTGACAGGTCATTTTTCCCATTCTGTGCCATTTTTAACCGTGATTTTTGCCGGAATTTTCAGGAAAATTATAGATATATATTTTGCAGCAGAGTTTAGGCTTGAACATGAAATGTCTTGTTTGTAATTTTTCTACTGTTTTTTTTAATATTTTTGTGTAAAAATAAATAAATATTTTTTAGACAATTGTCTCCTTTATTGTAAATAAAAAAAATACTTTATTAGAGAAAAACATATTGCGTGTGAAAGCCCAATTTCTCCCGATTACAACGGTACCACATATGTATCGGTAGCCCCCCCATTCTTGCCCAGGAGACCCCCCAAACTGAAAATAGCACTTTATAACATTTACAAATAAAATTCTACTACTATCCACACTATAAACACAAGGGGTTAATTTAAAAAAAAATGACATAAGGTCCCCCCTCCCGCGGGGGGGGGACCCAATTTTTTGGGGAACTTTAAGGGTTAAAAACCCTTAAAAATCCCCCAAAAATTGAAATGGGGTCCCCCTTACCCAGCATTACCAGCCCAGGACCAGCTATGGGGGCTTGTAGGAACAGAATGGAGGGGCCAGCTTTTGTGGCCCCCCACCCTGCAGCCTACAAGCCCACATAGCCTATGTGGGCCCGGGCTCTTCTGCCCCCCCCCCCCTGGGCTTTGGGGAGGCAGGTAATTGGGGGTGCTGGGGGTTAATGGCAAGTCACCTGCTAACGGCAGGTGACTTGCCAGACCCCAGCCTTGTGAACTGGTATAAGGGGTCTCATGGACCAGTTCACAAGGGGTTAAGTGTAAAAAAAAGACACACATAAGAAAAAATATTTTATTATTATTTTTTTTTTACTTTTTAATACTTACCTCCCATCCATCCCTGTGTCCCACGCTGATCAATCTGGCTTCCTACTCTCCTGCTGCAGCTGGAAGCCTTTTATAGCTGCTAGGCGACAGAACACAAAGGGTTAATTTAAAAAAAAAATGACATAGGGTCCCCCCTTAAAAAAACCCCCAAAAAATGAAATGGGGTCCCCCTTACCCAGCATTACCAGCCCGGGACCAGGTATGGGGGCTTGTAGGAACAAGGGGGGGCAGCTTTTGTGGCCCCCCCACCCTGCAGCCTACGAGCCCACATAGCCTGTGTGGGCCCGGGCTCTTCTGCCCCCCCCGGGCTTTGGGGAGGCAGGTAATGGGGGTGCCAGGGGTTAATGGCAGGTCACCCGCTGCAGCAAGCGGGTGACTTGCCATCCCCCAGCCTTGTGAACTGGTATAAGGGGTCTCATGGACCCCTTACCAGTTCACAAGGGGTTAAATGTTAAATAGAAAAAACATACACATAAGAAAAAAAAATGATCTTTATTTTTTTTTTTTTTACTTTACTCACCTCCGATCCTGTGTCCCTCGGCGATCTGCGATGACAGCCTGCTCGTGTGTTTGAAGGAGAGAGCCTGGAGAGGGGGGGGTGATCTCAGCCCTCTCCTCCTCCCCATCTGCCCTCCTCCAGGCACACGAGCAGACTGATTGTCTGTCTCACGGTGCCGGCATTAAGAGGGCTGCTGGTGACATCACACTGATGTCACCCGGTCCCGCCCCCAGGGGGCGGGGCTAGCAGACCCATTCCAGGAAGTGGGGGGAGGGCAATTTCTGCCCTCTCCTCGCCACGGAAGAGGCTGGGGGGCGATCGGAGGCCCCCCCAGTGAAGAGGACACCCATCGGGGGACAGCGTGGCCGCAGGTAGGTAAATGTCATTTTGATTTTTTTTTTTTTTTTTTTTACAGTTAGCAGCTGCTGCCGAAGTGGGGGGGGCCTATTCCGGGGGCTCTCCTGGAGCCATCCGACCCCCCACGGGGGATCGGATGGCACCAAATTAAAGGGGAGACCTGGCCGGATCCAAAGAGGGGTCAGGTGAGTATTTTTGATTTTTATTTTTTTTACTAGCAGGGGGGGAATTCAAGCACGTAACACCTACGGGCTTGGCACTTAAGGCCCAGCCAAGCCAGCACGTAGGTGTTACGTGCTTGGCACTTAAAGGGTTAAACTCTATGATTCATAAGTAAAGCTTTGCTATAACGATTTTATTAAGATTATATTACTAAAAGCATTTAATAAACTATTTAAATGATTTTAAGTGTTGTGTCTAATCAGCCTAATTTGTACGTTAGTGAGGCATTGTTAGTTATTTTTGAGAGATAGCAACACAGAAGTGTACATAATTATTTCCATGTTACAACCAGACCAGATAAGCCGCAGAACCTTGTGGGATTGTGTGATCCTCTGTGCTAGCAGGTACATTTCTGTGACCAAAGCAAAAAGAAACAGGATAGTCACACTGAATCCCCCACAGCCCTAACCTCCAAGTTCAGTTCTTCAATCTTTTTCTTATAGATGTAGCAATTCTTATCCAGTCATTGCCAAGTTAACTTAGCAGGGAAGCCATTGGAAAGCATTGGAGATTGTAAGTTATATGCCAGGAAAACCTCCTCACCCTTATTTTTCTTTTTCATAAACAGATCAATTGACCATTCGTTTAGAGAGCGAATAGGTATCAGACTTCTATGTGAGTTCCGACCAGGAGGAATTGTCGGCTAATTGTTCATTAGAGCGATGGTTCGTGAGATTGCTTGTGTTGTGTGCACCATATTCTATTTGTGGTAGATTTCTGTTTCCAATTGTCAATAGCCATGTGACGAACAAGAAATTTTGTGTCAGCCTAAACGATACGAATGAACAAGTTGTCGCTATATCACAGCAGGTCATTGTCTGATTGTGGTCAGTTTTTCCGCTTGCAGACCAATCCGTAGTAATGGATTGTTAGATGAAGATTATGCTCTCTATCCCTGAGTAAATAAATACCACCATAGCCCATAATCTGCATGAAACTGTGTGCAAAATGTTATTAATTTTATTTTAAAATGTAATCAACAAGACATTCATGTTCATGTCTTCTTCAAACAGAACTTTCAATATGCGCTTTTATTTAAAGTTGACCAAAACCCACCGCAATTGGCCCGGGAATCAATCGATTCCCTCACCAAAATCGGAATGCACCGCAGTACGAAACCCCTTAGGCCGCAGCATACACTTACCTTGTTTCCCGCTATTCCTCTAGCAGGGCACATGCCTGCGCCGGCCATTCACAAATGCCTGGCGCGGGCACGTGTCCTGCTAGAGGGTAGTGGGGGATGTGGCCGTCAGCGCACTCAGAGCCTTAGGCAAAGGCTTAGACGACGCAACGTTAGCAGCTCCGAGCTCGCTAATTGGACGAGCAGACGCACATGCGCAGTAGGGAAGAGGTGAGTTGGCTTAGGCGATCTGAGGGGTTTCACTTTAAAAACATAATTTATTGCCCATCTTTTTTTTTTCTTCAGCTTCTCCATCCCACTTACTGGTATTTTTAAACTTACCGAATGTAGAAAATTAGCATCCCAGCATCCCATGCCAGTCAGATCAGGTGGCCTACAGCAAGATGGAATTTGGCTCCTCCCCATGACCACTCTATTTATTGCAATGGAGAAGACAAGCCAAGTTTAGAAAAACCTAAGCCAGATGGTGAAACTATGAGCATTTTTTTTTTTTTTTTTTTGCCTGGGCAAAAACTTTAACCACTGAATGTATGCATTTCACCACTTGAACTTGATCACTGTTTGTGGATATATAACATATTATTTTATGAATAACCTTTTTGGTTTATATAGATTGCTTAAGACATATTTGATAAAATCATATTTTTGGCTATATGAGAATGGCCATGCAACTGCAGAAAAAAACATAAGTGTCTGCATTAACTTCTTCTGGTAGCTCCATCTTTGCAACCATAAGTGAGGGATATCTGATAAGCTTTGTTTCAACACCGAAAGCCATGGTTGCCAAGATGTAGAGCCACCAGGAAAAGGTAATGCACACACCTTTGAATTTATCTTAAGATGTATGACCAGGGTGTACCATTCTCTTTGTTCTTGGAGATCCCCAGCAACCATTCTTGGGAGTACATTGGTCTCCTCAATAAGTAAGTGAGTAAGTATTGAGCATCTGGACCCAGAGGGTTGTTCTGTAGATGATTAAAGGTGACTTTCCTGTTTAACTTGTTTTTTTCATTTGGAATTTAAAAATAAAATGGCCTATATATCAAGGTTTATAGTTTATAGCATAATGGATGGGGTCTGTAAGAGCCCTATAACTTGCTTCAGACACCCTGGCTGTGCTCCTTGCTACTCTCCTTGTTCCAAGACCAGCACTCTCAGATAGACATGTGAGTACTTCCGAACACACGTGTGTGTGTGTTTGGGAGTATGTGCATGTGCGTCTGCAGAGAGCTCACACATGTGCATCCGTGGGGGCACACGCATGTGTGCCTGCAGGAGTGCATGTGCATTTGGGAGTGCGCATCAGCAGAGGCACACATGTTTGTGTATAGGGGAGTGCGAGCATGTGTCTTTGGGATTGTGCATCTGCGGGGCGGCATGCATGTGCGTCTGTGGGGAGCGTGCACAGTGTGACAGATCCCCCCACCCCCTCCCCCAATAAGATAAAAGTTCCCAGGTGAATTTTATGATGGGAGGTCCGGAGAGGGACGGAGCTTAGGGAAATTGACATAGGGAAATTGTGTGGGGGGTGCAGGGTACACGGTGATGGACAGCAGGTATAGACCTTGGCGACGAGAAGGAAGGGAAACTGAGCAGAAGTGAAATGGGGTGATGGTGCAGTAATCTAGTGCAGGTCTCACATGGCAGGTCATGCTCAGCCACACTTAAAAATATCTAAAGTATATGTTCCTTATATGTTTTCTTCTAAAGCTGCCCAAATAGGCAAAGGTAGACTGCTTAGTAGCCATTTGGACTGAAGCAGAACAGGAAACCAGTAGATGGAGGCTGTAGCTTCTGCTGTTTTCTTCAATGAGCAGTGACCCATTCTGCATTATCTGTATTGGATCTTTACTAAGGGGAAGAGCTGTTTTCAGTGGTCTCTGCTCCCACACAGCCTTTCTTCAAGAAGAGGTGAAACACAAAGGAGCATATTTAAGAAACACTAGCGACACATAACTAGGACCACATAGCGGCAGTTTTTTGTTCTGAAGCTCCTCAAGAAAGCCATATTTATCACTGTAAAAATGATTAGCGCCTCTCATAACGTCAGCGTTTCATGTCTCAATAGCACCGGTTGTATGTAGAGCGCTGGAGCTGTGTCCTGCAGCCTGTGGCAAGCGCCACATCATAATACACTTCCATTGACCTTTCTAGTGATGCTATATTTACTACTACTACTTTTACTAGCGTTTTTTCAATTTTTTTCCCATACTCTACTGACAGCAGCGCCCTGGCCTTATCAGGGTGTCTTTAAGCTTCATTATAGTTCTTTGTGGTTTGTCAGCGGAATTGCGTATTTGTGCCTGCTCATCAAGTGGCAGGGCTTCTGTGTGTCATTCCATGTGTATTTGTTGTGTGCCTGTTGTCTCTGGCTATTTTACAGGTGTTTTTTATATTGCAGCAGCTGGCCCTGTGGTTGTTGTTGTTTAATTGTTGACTGAGCACCAGGTTTCAAATGTTCTTCAATGGCACTACCTCTCATCCTGTAATGCATGTTTTCTTTGTTGAATGCAGCGGTCGCTTTCTTGCGTTCACTAAAGCACTACCTTTGTGTACTTCCGGTTTGCCTCTGCTGTGTAAATATGCCCCCCCCCCCCCCCCAGATGCAAGGCAAAGAGATTTCCCACTCACCAACAAGTAGATACCAGTGTAAACGGCCATATCATTAAGTAAGTGTTTTGTGTGTGTTTTTTTTTCCATGTGTTGCTTTTGTGTGGACGTGTTTTTCCTTCTGTTCCCTTCTTCGTTTTTACTTTTGTCTGAGGCCTCTTTAGGTCAGTTATATGTGTGTTTTTGGCACATGTTATATTCCTGTGGGTGTTTATTTCCATGTAGCCGGTTCTAATTTATCATAGACTTAGACCTCTTTCACCCAGTTTTGAGTTTTGTACAGGAGCCATTAAGTTTTTTGATAAATACAGATGTCTTAGCAGTGCGCTTAGTGTTTTTGCATGCATCTTTCGGATTGTTCAATGCGTGTTTTCCTATTCGCATCTATTAGCGTACAGCAATGCATTTTTATATAAGTACACATCTATTAGTGGTTTGTAGAATTTTAATTGTTTTTTGTCTTTTTTCATTTTTTTTCTTTGTGTTTGTTTGTACATATAAGACATGTGTCAACAGGAATATGATTACGCCAGACCCCCAGCCCGGAAGGGGACCATTGTGTAGATTAGGGCCACTGGACTAGAGTCTGTGTACTGCCAACCTAGAATTGATTTGAACTACAGAAAGGACTTATCCTTAAAGCCTCTTCCTATTTTTGTCTCCAGAGATATGCGGCCTCCCCTCACCAAATATGACAAGAAGGTTATGGCATGAGGGCCTTCATGCCATGTCGAGGTGGAGGACCGAGGGCAGAAAGGGGATGGGGATTATGATGTTGAGGAGTTGGCTGGTGGAGTGGAGGCTGTGGTTGTCATCAGCTCCTCCATGGAGGATACGGGTCTGGCTACCAGTGGGGCTGATTGCTGACTAGTGTTGAACTGACTGTCTTGCTCATGTGTTTCTTATGTTTGCTTTCATATTGTTTCAGGACATCATAGGCCAGTAACCTCCTCTATACCCCTTCCGGTCATTTCACCCAAGCCACTGGCATCCACAAACACATGCATTAAACTAGCTAATGTGTTGGCTCTACATCTATTAAATGTTTTTTTTTGCACATCGAATGTTTGTTGCTTTGTTTTATTTTCCTTTTAATTCTCACAGATTTCCACGTTCCTGCTGGCATGTCCTTTGGGTCCCTTGGAGACCTGCCTTGTCCCCACTAGCATCAAGTTGGGTCCAGCATCATGGGCCAAAGCCAGAGCTGTGATGGTGAGTAACTTAGACCCAGGGTGCAAACACTAGCTTTCTTTGCAGATGTCTTTTGGTGAATACTTGCTGCTACCAAATTACCCATTTATGGGTGGCACAACAGCAATTTGTGTATTTGGTTGTTGGTGGTTGAATTATCCTTCTATCTGGCCTACGGAGTTAGTGTTTTCGAAACAATGGTCATTCAAACTTCAAAAAAGCAAGGATCCCTCTTGATGGTTGATTACACATCATGCCCACATTTGACACTTGGCCCTATGTGCGGTCCCTCAGATAGTTTGTGTGGTTTGGACAAACCACATTACTGTGTCCTTCCTCTGGTTATTGTACTGAGCTGAGCTTCAACTTGTGCTGACCCTGCTGATATATGTTGTCCGGTTGGGCTACACATTGGGTTCATGCTAAATATTTATTGCCACTGTTACCTGTGGCGTGCATTGCGTTGTGAATTACAACATGCACCCCAGTGAGCTTTGTAGTGCTGTGACCAAAAAAAAGGGGCCATAGGACATTACTTTTATCAAAGTCGGACTCAGAAACCCTGCACCATTTGGCCAGGAACGCTAAATGGCAATAGCACCATTGGCCTGTCTGCAATGTTCCAGCTAAGATGCTGTCAGTGTCCGTCCTTAGTGGCCCAAGTGGCGCTCAGTGGCGCTATCAATAAATTAGTCTCCACGTCACACGCAAGAATCAATGGACAAATGCCATCTAATTTTAGTTTCCTTCACTTACTGCCCCTTAAGAAAGTGTGTAAAGTTATTCTCTCCCTTTTTTCATTAGACATAGGAGTTTAATTTCCACTTCCAAGCATAATGCTTCCTTTTTATCCAATATAAAGATTGTGAGTTTGCTCAATATATCCATAATTGCCCAAGAAGCTGAGCCCTAGACTAGCCCACAATGTCCCTATATGATTAAACTGCACACCACCGTTGTATAGAAAAATATATGTATAAATTTATTGGATCATCCTTAGAACAACAAAAACATCACAAGACTTAATTAAAAAACATATACACAATTGTTGGGGAAAGGGAAAGTCCTATTTTAGAGATATTAATGATCACCTATCACATAAATGTAAATTCATTAATCAATGTATAAATGTCTAAAATAACCTTAACCTTAAATGGCTGTATGGTGGCGTGTGAAGATGAAAAATATATAAGTGCACAGAAATACAAGAAGAAGAAAAAGCTGAAATTGATACAGTGTGGTAAAGTGCCAAGTGCCTAAGTGACAAAAGTGCAAGAAAAAGTGTCAAAATCCATAAGTGCTGTGGTATATGATACACATAAGAGATAAGTGGATAGAGAGTGCTCAGCCTAATGTTAATGAAATAGTGCACACGCCAGCATAATAGCCAATGTATCAACAATGAAAGTCACTTATAAACTATTAACATCACCACATCCTAGAGCTCCGGACCCCCCGAGGCCGCAACTATACACCGACGCGTTGCGTGGCCTTCTGCCACTTCGCCATAATTGGAGATGTGACTCAGGTGCCTGGGACCAGGAAAAAATTATGTCAGAGGACAGTTTTAAGCCTAGCATGTATTTTAAAACATACCATACATTCTAAACATTGGACAAACCAACAACCCCATGGTTATGACAACGGGTCACTTCCTGCTTAAACCGTCATTAAACCTGAAAAAACGGCACAAAGATTATTATTATTGTTTTATTTTTTTTTTATTAATAAAGGGCCATCGTATTCCGTGGCGCTGTACAAGATAGATGTACAGGGGTAGAACAAGTAAATACTTATAATGCAACAATGACGACAATGCATATAAAACACACAATATTATGAATCAAATTTAAAAGACAAGTAGATGAACACTAATATGCGTGAATATGTTAGGAGAGAGGGCCCTGCCCTTGCGAGCTTACAATCTAAAGAAAAACCACCTAATATACAGCTAACATTCTAAATGGGTCTTAAATCCTAGGAAAGTAGCATAAATGGCCGTAAATAGTCAAATTAGTCATTTGATTCCAATAGGGCCCTACTGTGTGCACTGAAGCTATAATACTGGATTTAAAACTTAATACATATTTAAAACTTTTTTTAAAAAACTGATATGCATAGAAAAGTCATATTCTATGTTATGTCACACATAAATAAACATTTTGATGGTACTCACAATCCCTGTATGTACACTATTGGTTGTATGGCTGAACCAATGAGGAGCCTATTGCAGGTGCCTCTCAGGTAAGGGTCCTAAGTGGACCATTTTGTTATATGTGTTTTGTGAGAACAAATTATTTATAATGATTTTTTTCCCTGCAATGCAGCACCATTTTTAGCAGTGGGAATTGAAACATGTTCACAGCTAAAACTAGTGCTGAATTGCACTAAGGACAAAATCATTATATTTTTTTGTTTTACAAAGAAAGTGAGAAAAAAAATTCTAACAGTGCAGAATGAGCCCTTATGTCTGATCATTTTTGGATATGGTTAAATTCAAGTAGAGTTTTTGTCTAATTATGTGCATCTCTTTCTATCACATCTTGCATCTCACCTCCATGTATCAAAATAAAATACATTAAAAATGTTTAATTGAGTTTAATGACATAACATCCTATTAATGTGATAGATAAATAAATATACTGTACAATGCCCACATGCTTAGGGTGTAGAGAGTATCTTAGTGGGTTAAATAAAATTAGAATGTCAAGTAACATTTCAGACCATTTTTTCCTTTTTTTTAGGTTGGTAGAAACAAAGAAAATAGCACCGGTGACATCAGATCAGCCATGATCATATTTGATCATATTATGTTCAAGCCAAGCAGTTAAGTGTATCTTATTTACAAAGATCTATCACTGAAAATGAATGAAAATAACAATTGAATTGTTCGCTCTTTAAAATGTACCCGATGATGCTCTGAAACTAAGAGCCTTGTTGTGGTAACAAATGCAATGTTTTAAAAATGTTGATGTAATTCTCAGCAACAAGGCTTTGTGCTCCCCAGTGAATAATTCCCTCATCTGGGAGTATTCTGTTGGCCTGCAATTACTAAATGCTCAAATAACTTTGAAAGAAAAAGATAAACTTACTTTGAAGTCTAGTGACTACTTGTGTTCTTCTTTCTCCAAGAAAGACAAAATCTAGATTTGAATGTTCATGTATAATTTTTAATATCTATACACTCAACTTTTTTATGCACCTTCAATATAAATAATAGGGGCCAACATGTTGGGTCAAATAAGATCCTAGACAGGGGAATGTTCTTTTAGTGATTGTAATAGAAATGTATTTCCCTGATTCAGAGCCTCTCCTCGCCAGTGGGAATAATGTCAAAGGACTGGAAACTCAGTGAGGTTGGGCTTTTTTTTGAATAGCAAATATGACAAGTGTCCAAGTGTCATGGATGCCAATGATTGTACGCATGCGCCCCTGCTGCTCAGGAGTTTATGTTTCGGTATGTTTAGATCTACATTGCTTCTCCTTGTAGCCCACTCTCTTGAGTATAACCTTGCTTCCTCTCCCCCAAACAGCTTCCCTGTGTCCTATTTGCCCCTTGTTTTACTTTAGTTTTGCTGTTCATTTGTTGTTGCCAGTCTAGTGACCCTTTTTAATTTGTGGCTTCTTTTCAGAAACCTCAAGACGGGGCCATTTTCTTAATGTCCAATGCATTGTGGGGCTGGATCTTCATTTTTTTACCCTCCTCCTCCACCCTGCCCCTTGCCCTTTGCCTATTTAGCTTACCTATTTACCCATCACTGTCTGGACTCCACTCCCTGGGTGGCTTGCTGGTGGGTAAGCCCGGTCTTGATGTTGTCTTGGTGGCAGGCGCACCAGACAGGCCAGCTGTGGCTGCAGGTGGCGGGTCTTGCGGGCGAGGTGCTGGCGTGTTGCTGCAAAGTCAAGGTAAATGCACTGGCAGTTTCCTCTTAACTGTATATGTGCGTCCCCCCAAATTGCCTACAAGAGCTACGCACTGGGTCCAACATTAATGTGGACCCCTAAATTTTTGTCTGCTCAAACCCATGTTAGGAGCTACATGTAAAGGTTGCCCAATACCCTTGGTGTGTGTTTGGTTGGGGTGGATGGGGTGTTTGGTCGACTTACAATCCCCCCTGTGCCAAGCTAAAATTTGCAAACAAGTCTTACCGCTGGTGGTCACATGCTGCATATCACTGTCCATGGTGCCCGACACCCCCTGGTAGGTGTTGAGGTAGAACATCCGCAACACAAAATTAAAGAGGAGACCCGGCCGGATCCAACGAGGGGTCAGGTGAGTATTTTTATTTTTTATTTTTTAACTAGCAGGGGGGGGGGGGAGTCAAGCACGTAACACCTACGGGCTTGGCAACAAAAGGGTTAATGGATGGTCCTTTAGATTTTCCAGTGTAGTCACAGGCAACAAAAAGAATAAAGCATTGGCGCTTTTTCTGAAACGAAATAAATTGTTGGAGTTTGACTTTAACTTTGCACTGTCCAGTAATTAAAAAACTTCAAACGGATGGTAATGAAAATAAAAAAGGTTAGACAAACTTACCCATGATCTTTTATTTTGAAAATGCCATGCTTAAAAAACTGACTAACTTAGAGCTCAGAATGAATTAGCTGTTTTGTCCTCTGCAAAAAAAAATATATATATCATCTTGACTGTTTAGAAAGTGTCTGCAATATTGATAGTCGTTCTCATCTAAACCCCCTGAAGACACTGCTGTCACTTTAATAAAAAAAAAAAAAAAAGCAGAGCGGATGCCAAACGGTCACAGTACTGCTCCCTTGGCATGATTAGATGCATGCCCAGGGTTCTATTTGCATATGATATTCAGGGCATGACTTTTTTTATTATTCTTAATCAGAGCTGAATGTCAACAAAATAAATGAAGTTGCTAGTTGAAGTGAAATTTTTATCACATCGGGGATGTGCTTTTTCTCCCATTTATAACAGCCCATATTGAGAGACAGAATTTTTTTTGGAAACGTGGTAATCAATGAAAGAGCTCCATATGGCAGGGATCAAAGGTGTTACATAGTGTGTGGTTCTGCTTTATTGCCAGCCAGTACTGTTAATTGGACAACAAGATCAGAGGCAATATTAAAATCCAATTAAATTGATATGAACAGATTGCCAAGTGATGTACACTAATGTATAATTGAGTATCAAGCAAATGCAAAGTCCCCATCTTGTGCTTCTACCTACTGAATAAATGATGGAGCCATAGAGGACAGAAATCAGTTTGTACATTAGCTTCACAGCTCTGGGGTTTCATTTATTACTTTCCCTGTTGATGACTGTAGTTTTTCTTTAGACTCCATTAAAGGTACACTTTATACACATTTACTGCTTGGTTGTTTGTTAAGTAAATACTAGTATGTATATCTAAGGGTTCATTTATTGTAATTCCAGTAATGATAATGGTTACATCTCAAATAAAAATGTATTAAACTGGTTTTATTTAGAGAAAGAACCAAATTTGCTTCAACTGTTCAGGCTGTTTCTAGGGGTCGGCGAGCAGAATGATCACTGGGGCACCAGGGCAATTGGGGGCACCTTTATACCAGCCATCCTGTTTTCCATAGATTGATCAGGGCTACTGTTAGTGGTGCTAGGCCCCTTATCCGGCTCCTATATTGGGTACAGTCATGGGGTGGGGGTACTGCCTACTGCCAAATGGCATGGTATGAGATAGCGTCAGTACCATGAAATGGGTGAGGAGAGGGATGCATTTTTTTCCTTCCCGCAGTGGTCACTAGAAACTAGAAACTGCCATGGTAACTGTGATGATAGGTCTGTCCATGTGGAAGGTAGAACTAGGCTGGGTCGCTGACAATAAATTGCTCAGGGCAAAAATGTTTGATCTCAGGATACCCACATTTGAGGAGGCAATTCTGTACTTAAAGCACTAACGGTACCTTCTATTGTAATCCATCTAGGCAGGGCAAATGTATACCTTATGCACAGGGCCGGATTATGAGGGGGCGCAAGGGGCGCGAGCCCCGGGGCCTCCACCACTTGCCCTGCAAAGGGGGCCTCCACTAACCTTTTGGTTATAGTCTGGTCCATGAGACCTTTCAGTTTTTGGCAAGCAACCAAGCTATCGGCGGCAGTGGGAGCATGCCTAGGCAAGCTTTTGTTTTTGCAAACCTGCAGCCAAAGCCACCACAGGGCAGAGAATCTAGAGCAGCAAAGCCGCCTTCAGCAACGCTATAGTTATGGGTGCGTGCAGAGCTGTCACTGCACATAGGCCACCAAGCACAGCCGCTGGCAGCTCAATGCAGGTACCTGTTTTCTGCAGGACCAGCCGGGCGACTACACTACTCCCCGCCCAGAATAGCAAAGCAGGAGTTCCCGAGCAGCACGCACCCACACAAGGGTGGCACAAGGGACTCGATCTGACGTTCCAGTAAGTAGGCGGTGCCAGACAGCCACCAATCAGTTACTTGAAAAAAAAACTGTATCTGGGGCCTCCACCAGATTTTGTGCCCAGGGGCCTCCACCACACTTAATCCGGCCCTGCTTATACACCTATAGGCCCAAAAGACCTGGTACCAACCAACATCATATGTCAACCGCCTATCAAAAATAAGAGAGTTCGGTTTTTTAGCCATTAAAACATCCAACAGCTTTAGAATGTCTGATTTAAACTGTCATTTGCTGCCATGCATGTGAATAAGGAAGCAGTGACCTGACTTTACTCCCTCTCTAAAGGTACAGTCCAGATAAAGGGCTAAATACGTTTCTTTTCTGCTCAACTTTTGCTGGTTATGATGGGCTATGTGTCTTTCATTCAGCGGGCTTTACATTTCCTTGTAGGCTCTAGTTAACTCTCTCTCTTGTGCTGACCTTGTCATGCAGGTCCTTATGCTGCTCTCAGACAAACAAAAGTATATTTTATAGAGGGGCCACTACATGAGAAGGTCAGTAGGAGGGAGCAAGTTTACAAGGCATGCATTTAAATGAGCTGTATCTTGAATGTATCTAATATTTAAACTCTATATTAACACACTGTACACCCCAACTGGAATTATTCTCTCTAAGGTTGGGGTTTTTCTCCTCCTGATAAAATCCAGGGATGACAGGTTTGTGAGCCTACCATTAGACTTTTATCTACTTCATTTCAATGCCTGTCTCCTAAGCCAGGCTGTGGAGAGCAGTAACATTAACCTCTCTAAATATCTGACCAAAACATTGCATGATGGGTAAAAGCATTTACACACATTAGAAGAATTGCAATAGCATGGAATTGCAATTCCATGGCCCCCATGTTTCTCCCCCTCTTGACAGTGTAGCAGTGGCAAATTTGTGTCTCCAGCTTCTGTGCTGGAAGCGAATATCTTTTTTTTCTCCAACCCGTAGTGGATTCCCTGTGGCAGCTGTTTTCTCCTTGTTTTTATATGTAGTGTTTAATTTGACGATATTTTAATTCCATTGACCTACAGTGTTGTGTTTTCCCAATGTTTGGTCGCAGATTTTTTCTATATCCCTCCCACACTGCCTTGTTTGTTTAGTGGCTTAGTGCTTAATAATTGAGCTACTAATGCATTGTTTCCTTGTTTTAGTTTAAAAAAACAATTGGGGCCAAATGTCCACCTTTTTGTTTTTTTTTAGCTTGGGCAAACACTCTGCACTAACCCCCCTCCAACAGCCACCCCCCAAAGTTCGGGTCCCATTAATTTCAATGGTGACTTGCTTCGGGTTCAGGGACATTATTCAAAGTTCGTCCAACCTTGCCGAACCCAAACATTTTGGGGTTCGTCTATCTCTACTTATTATTTATATTATATATATATATATTATATATAAATATTATATTTGTTTTTTCAAATTAGTTACCAAATAGTTTTTTACAAAAAAATGAAAAATAGCTTGCAGATGAGACTTTCATACATAACAAACATGCCGGCATGTGTTTTATGAATTAATTAAGCACGTCAGTTAGTGATGTTGGAATTTTCTTCCTGCTTTTTGCTGGGTCGAGGTGAGTTACAGCAGCGCTTCCTGCTGCACCCTTAATTGAAGCAGATTGATGGAATGCAGGAACATTATTGTATGCAGGGAAAATCTCAGAACCTCTTGCTGTCTCTTACATAGAAAATCCATTAAATAAAGCCATGTGTCTCCCATGTGTTCCATGGAACTAACTGGAACTGCAGACAAATCATATTGTTACTGATAAACTCTGTTTGATGAAAAAGAGAACAGCTACACCGAATCTGGAGTTTAAAGTGATTCACCACCCATGTAAAAAACAAAAGGTCACTCACCTCTTGTCCCCCGCAGACTATCTGCCCGACTCCAGTGGTCAGCAATTTAAATGATTGCTGGATTGCACGAACAGCAGTCATCAGCACTTCCATTTCTGGCTTGGCACACATAATGTGGGTGGCAGCTCTTCTGTGACTCACAGCGAGGGTGTGAGCCTGACATGGAATCATCTTCATCTCCTGCTCAGACCCCCAGACGGCATGGGATTCAATCCAGCAATCGAGGTGAGTTAGTGACCACTCGGACCGATCGTCTGTGAATCCGTTACTGAATCACACTTTATTATAACCCATGCATTTGTTTAAAATAAAGCAAGAGTCCTTATTTTTAAATGCTTTTTTTAGGACATGTTTATTGATCAGGGCTCATGTAATATACAAGCTATCCCAGCAAACTCTGCATAATATATTGAGGTAAGAAAATGAATTGGACAATTAAACTGTGACAAGTGTTTTTGTAAATTTTGAAATAGATTTTGCTTTTGATTGTTTTTTGGTGAGAATTTTTTACATACCCACAAGTGCAAGTTTTAATATAACAGACCCTAGAGACATAGAAGGTTAACAGCAAAAAGAGACCACGTGGTTCGTCAAGTCTGCCGGTATGGGTGTTGTTCCAAGCATCTACTTCTCTTTCAGTAACATAATATTTTCTGACGTTGCTTCTAATCTTCCTTCCGACTAGCTTTAGGTTGTGGCCCTTTGTTCTATCATTAATTTTCATACAAAAAGCACTTCTCCTGAATCTTATTCAATCCTTTAATATATTTAAATCTCCTTCTGTTCCTCTCTACCTTCTTTCCTCCAGACTCTACAAATTAAATTCTTTAAGTCTCTCCTAATAAGTTCCTTCCACCATGTTTGTTGCCAGCCTTTGGAACCCTTCTATTTGAATGTCTTTTTGTAGCTGAGGAACTGCACACAGTATCCCATTATAACCATGGTCGCTGTGTTAAGTCAAGCATTATATGAAATGTCTAGTAGCCAACAACGATTCCATTAGGGTAAACTGACCAGATGTCCCACTTTCGGTGGGACAGTCCCACTTTGAGGTCTACTGTACCTCCAAAAATCTCTGGGGACATCTTTGCTGAAATTATGGGGAAGATTGTCTCAATAAATGCAGGATGTCTTGGCAGTTTACTACTAAATCAGCAACATTTTCCATGGACAAAAGATCCATAAAGAATGTGACATCTGCTTATACACAGAAGTAGCATAAAACGCTGTGGATATTTGTTCCTAAAAGCCTGTAAATAAGCCACACCCTGACAATGCCCATCACCCACAAACTGGTTTAAGCTGTCCCACTTATTATATTAAAATTATAATTACAGCAATATTATTTATTAATATTATTTATTATTCAAATATAATATTATTAGAATTATTATTATTATTATTATTATTATTATTATTATTATTATTATTATTATTATTATTATATGATCAGTTTACATTTGGGAAATACTGAATAACTGGATATTGTGCAAAACTCTTTTAACAGAAAACAATGTTTCTAGGTAAAAACTGTTACGATTCAGGAACTTAAAGGAGCACTATCGCGAAAAAATGGCCCAATGATAAAAATCCATATAAATATGCTGGGTGGAAGGGGGAGGGGGTCACTTATACACCCGGTATCGAGAAATATCCAGCCAGGCTTGTTTCTTCTTATTTCAATGGAAGGAAGAGGACATCTCGGTTGACAGACTCATAGACTCATAGACTAAACCTGTAAACCCAGGATTTATTTCCTAACAAGGGAAAAAAAACACAAGCTTGGCGGGAGTTTTATTCAGTTGGTGTGTATAAGTGACCCCCCCCCCCCCCCCTTATTAGCTAAAGTGTTTATATGGATTTTTAATATTACACAATTTTGCGATAGTGCGCCTTTAAGGGGACAGTCCAAGCTTCTGAAAAAGACAAGGGACACTTATCTCCTGACCCCAAATCTCAATCTCACAAAGACAGAACGGCTCCCGTCTGGTGTTGAGAACCATTTCCACCAAATGTAAAATCAAGGAATTGAGCCTGCAGGCTAGTGCCATTCGTTTTTTCAGAACCCTTGATGGGGACTTTAACGCTCAAGAAAGTTACCCTGCAAACATTAGGATGCTTTGTCATAATATATATGGTAGAGAAAGTGTATAGTGCAAGTAAGTTTATTTTATTAAAGTTTGGCTGGTAGAATAATAGATTTCTATAATTATTTTTAAACAGACACAATTATTTTAGTCACTTATAATTACTAATGGGGGCCTTGTATTTACCGATAGCCAATTAGAATTGTTTATTAAATCTCAATGAAAAATAGTTACATAACCCATAAATTGGATTTTCTATTGTATTCAGTTTAACTTCTGCATTTGTCTATTTCTGTATTCTATTATATGACAAACTTCTGTTTGCTCCTCTATGTCCATTAATGCAAACACTTGCTATTTTCTATTGTATTTGTTGCTCTCTATTCAGTTGTGCTTTGTAGTGTTCTTTGACATCACTTTGGATTAAAATCCCATAGCAGCCCGAAGTTTAATTTTGAATGTGCTGCCAATTCTGAAGCATTCATGGCATATTCAAAAGCGGAAAGCAATTATGTTTGCAAAATGTTGGTATACAATTAAGGAATCGTTGTGCCAAGAATGATATTGTTGGAGCATAACTGCAGTTGTTTTTCATATGCTTAAAATATGAACATAATTTTCTTCCTAAGATAGATGTACTAGATGAAACTTGGAGGTGTAGGTAAAAATAGTCAAGGTTTATTTTAGCATTCCTAAAATAAAATGAATATAGATCCCAAGTAATCAATTATAATACAAGGGCAATTATAAAAAGTAAAACCTATAGAGGATTTTCTTTTTAAAGGAATCCTTCCTTCTGCTGTTCCAAGGTAGAAATAAGAACAGTAAATTTTTTGAAGATCCGGTGCTCAGTTGACTGCTTTGGCCTAATCACTTAGACATAGCATTTGGTCTGCTTCCACTGTGACTTAGGTATGAGTTTTTCTCTTTGGTCCAAATATGGAGAATATAGTTGAATTTAGAACTTATACGTACTGCTTCAGCTTTCATGTGGCTGCTTTGGTCATATCCCTTTAGCTATATGGAGGCTGATTCACTACTAACGCCAGGTATCGGCAGATGAGTGTCTGTATAGCGGCTCTAAGAGCAGCCGCTAACATACACTGTGATTGGGCGCTGTAACAGAGCGCCTCAGTCGCTGTAGTAACCTGGCCCACATTGATAATTGAGATGTATGTTCGGCGTTCAGTACAGCGTTGTAGCGAGCGAAAGGTACCGCCAGCTCAGTGCGACCGACTCTCAGCGACTCCATATTCAACAAAAAAACAGACTCACAGAGTGTAGGCGCTCTGGATCTGGTCGCTACAGCATAGAGCAGCAGACGCTGTATGATTAAAGTCTGAGAGAGCTCTTTTTCTCATGCAGAGAACTCCAAAAGGCCAGATTCTGCAAATCTCCAGGGCTGGGAAACGCCGGTGTAAGCCAGTCAAACCTGTAAATGGAAAGATCTCTTTATCTCACTTGATAAACTTTTTTGCTTGAATTTAAGTTTAGGTGGAGAGCTCTGTCAATATTTTTAAATACCGTTGAGCTAAAATATAGACTATCCTACATTTGGCAACATGCTTTCCCCTCTTTATTGAATTGATTGAGGGTTATCCTTATGGTTTTTGAATTTTCTCGAATAGAAATCAGGGCTTTTCTCGCTTAGCACACAATAAGGTAAATTAAAAATAGTTTGCTTCTATTTTCAAATCAAAACTTCATGCCCATGTGATGGGGCAGCTCTACAAGTGAGGGGCTATTTTTTTTTTTAATGGGGTAGATATTTTATTTTAGAAGTTACAAACTAATAGCAGCATATGGGAAATTCACATACATTAGAGCTTAGTCTTTCCAAATGTGTTTGAATTCCTCTTAGGCTGCTGGTATTTTGTAACTTCTAAAATAAGATATCTACCCCATTAAAAAAATATAGCCCCTCACCTGTAGAACTGCCCCATCACACTTTCCAGAACCATCTGGAAATGTATTGATACAGAAGAATCTGGACTTTTGGTCCCTTAATTATCATTGATCAGTGTGGATTCTGCATATGACATATGGATAGTAGCTCCACCCTCATCTCAGATGGGTCTTCTATCGCTCAGACTAGCTTGAAAAAACTTTAAAAAATTAAAAAATTTAGGTTAAACCCAAATGTTTTATATATTAAGTTAAAAATAATGCTGATGTCTGCAAGACAAACAATTGAATATGCCTTGTAGACATTAGAAATAGGGATTTGGATTTTAACCCACCCAGAATCTAGACTTGTTCTTAACATGCCAGATTCCACCTCCACGTATACAAGAACCCATACTAGTAATGCTTTTGTGTAGGCAATAAAAGGCAAAATCCATTAATTTGTCAGTGGCAGCCTAGGTTACCTTGGCACTGAAGGGGCCACTTTTTTTTTAAATGTAGTTGTAAACTCATTTGTGAATGTAAGTCCCCCTTTTTCCCCTTATGTTCTCTTTGAGTAATTCCCAAAACCACTGAACATTTTTGACCCCAGAATTGTAATGCCCCTCAAAAACCCCTAGCACTCTGGACGGGTGGGGGGGAAGGCAATGATTCCCCAAAAACCAGTAACACAACAAAATACAATAAATGCATTTTAATAATGCCATGCCTCACACACATAAAATCACAAAGGACAATGTTAAAATCAAGGGATTCTACACTAAAACAATGCACCAAAAAAAATAAATAAATATGTATAACTCCAGGAAAATTAAGTGATCAAACAGTACCTTGAAACCAGGACAAGAAAATCATAAACAAACAATATGCAATATTACAAAATGTGCACAGAAAAGTGCAAGTACATTGTGCCAAGTCACAAAAAGTGACAAAAAGCAAAACAGGAGAGATAATAATGAAGCAACACTTAATATAATTAATGCATATACCAGGTGGATGTAGTAAAGAGGGGGCCTAAAATCACACTCCATACCTTTTGTGAACGCATTACTTTTGTGCCTTTTTGCCGCCAGAACTGGTAGGTCGGGGATGAAGCACAAATAGTAACAGGTCAGAAGTGCAACAAGCCCCCCTCCCCCAGGGAAACTGCAGCGCTATCAGTAAAGCTGGGATGTAGCACACAGAATGTCATCCCGTAAAGAGGTGCCAGCTGAAGGCGGAGCTGTCTCATGAAGCTGAGCCTCTCCTCCTCACACACCCAGCATGGCCGCAGCTGACAGCGGGGTGGGTGGAAAATGGTGGACCAAATGGCTGACATTGCCATCTAAAGTGCATGTATAAAATTAAAAACCTACAGTAAATACATTAGCATAACTAAAATAATAATCTGAAATGCTAGGATTACAGAAATACTCCAAGGGACATTATGGACATTAGTTACAGATACTGATGTGTTTGTAACATGTGCATGGACAATGTGGTCACTGTCATGGATTTCTCAATGGAGAAATCCTCTATTAAAGAGTGACCAGAAATCTGAGAACTGTGAGACAGAGAGACTATAAATATGCAGCAAACTGTGTTTAATTGTGACAACCAGTGAACAACAAACATATCAAACAGGCTGCTGTACATATATAAACATGTGGAGTCAGAGTGCATACATACAAGATACAGGTTCTGATTCAGGTTCAGATTCAAGTTCAGATTCAGATTCCAAAGACAGAGTCCGGGTAGACAGTTCAGGAGACAGATTTAATGCTGATCCACTTAGGCCATGTGTGGATCAGCTTATATAGGCCAGATAATGTCACCTCTGCAAGCTGATTTCCAGGAACTCTGCAGAACAGCTCCATCTGCTGATCAAGCTGCATACAGCAGAGAAAAGTCCCAGAAAGGAGCAGCTAAATGCTAAGGAAGAACTCCAGACATGACAGTCACTATATAAAAAGGAAAGGATCCATTGTAACGTCAGATGGCATAGATTTGACTTTTAGCCAATAGAAGTTGATTTGGAGACTCACATGAGTGTCATGAAGACCTAGAAAAGGGGAAAAAATGGAAATTTCTTAGGTCACCGCTAGGCAACTATGTTTAAACTTCTTCGTATTGGGCTCTTCCTCTCCCTCATAGCAAAATTGGTTTGCTTGTTCCACTGTTATCCATCAAAAAGTGTGTATCCCGTGCAATACGACTCAAATGGCTTTTAGAATCAAGAAAATTGTCAATTTCAGTCCAAAATAACCTCAGCATTTTGTCATTAGCAATTTTATATAGAATTAAAAAAATGTGTGCAGGAATATAATAATATATATATATTTGAATTTCCATTGCTTAACCAGATAATATTGAGTTATTCACACAAAACTGAAGCCCCAAAAATATCAGCATTCTCTCAACACCATTGTCTAATATAAGGATACCATAATATTTTTTTATAATAACTTTTCAAGTAAAGTGCATTTGAATTACACGAACAAGGGGTTACATTCTAAACCCTTTCACATTTATGGTCATAATTGCTATCCAAATTAATGTGTAATATTTTAATGCCAAGATATCAGGGCTTGACAAAAAGGAAGACGTACTTTTTACTAGGCGCTTTCACTTAAGTTAGTTTAAATGTGAATCACAAAAGAAACATAATAGACATTTTAAAAGGAGGTTTTAAAATGAGTCCTGTAACATAATACAATAAAAGAATGATACAGGAATTTGGCAGGTATACATTAATACTGTATCTAATAGAATGATGGCTTCAAGGGAAAGACATTATATGCATTCAGATCAGTGACATTTTTATCAAATTTTGCATGCATTTTTGATTCCTTTAAAATGTGCAGGCATTTATGAGGTTTCTAAATTGCCCATACAAATCAAGAAGCACACTTTGAATTTAAAATGTCAGATTTGAAGATGGGCGGATGAGATTAATAAGTACATGCAGGAAGAGGTTGTAGATGCAGATTTACTCTCAGTCAGCAACATGACAGCAAATTAGCAACAATGTATAATGATGATCAGCAGTCAAAGATGAGCAAATTACCTAATAAGAGGAGCAAAATAAGTGTAGACACACAAATAAAATAACAATCGCTTAAAAAAACACAAAGGTCAAATTGTCTAGGCAGGGTAATGAGTGCTGATCAAGTGATTTGCGCTACCCAGTGTTAAAACAATGCATATGTAAAAAATAAAATGAGCTGGTAATCTCCCCATGAGCCTGGAAGATTGGGCAAATGGCACAGCTGCACAAAATAAGCAATTTAAAAATGATAATAAATAAGGAATGTGAAAAGTCAGTTTAAGGTTATCATGTCTGTGTTTTACAGTTACCTTTCTGGGATCTAATGAGTTTAAAAATTGTCATAGAATGAAAGAATGAGATGATTTAAAAAAAAAAGAGAAAGGAGAAAGGTTTCTGGTAAATTTAATCAGCTGCAGTCTTCCCATAATGATCTGGACCTCGCTTGGAAAATCTCTCCGTAAAACTATTCTACTGAGCATGAGCATATGTTAATACACCTTCTGCAGCACTGTCTATGGCTATGTTCACACCTGTCCGGATGGGTTTGCGGCATGTGTTTTGCGTTAATAGCTTGCAGCAAGGGTTTGTGTTTTGCAGCAAAATGCAAATTAGTTTGACATTTTTTGGCTTGCATTTTATTCGAGCATCTGCATTTGCCTTTGTTAAAAAATACATAATATAAGGCTACCAGCTGGAACAGACAGGGGGGCAGGAGTTGTTACGGCTGGGAGGCCATGTCAAGACACCAACCCCTATGCCATTGGACAAAGGCCTGGTGCCCTGGGAACTATTGGAAGAACACTGGGCCCATGGGCATCTGGCTCTTCCGCACCCTTCAGATGCTGCGGGTGTGGGTAATCGTTATGGGGCATTGGCAAGTCACCTACTGCCAGGCCAGCCCTTTACTTGTGAACTAGCAAGGGGTCCAGGGGACTCCTATACTTGCTCAAAGAGTAGGGGGCTGACAAGTTACATTACCCACAACCCCTTACCCCCTGGATGGTGGCCAGATGTTCTTACAAGTGTGCCACGAGCACTGTGATGTCATCAAGGTCCACAACTTCTAGCTTGCTTGCAAATGGTGGATAAGCATCCACAGAATCTCCATGTGTGTGCACGCCATGGGACCCATCCTTCAAATCAGTTGTCCGGCCATGGATCTAAAAGAAGCTACAGCTGGAGAGAAGAGAAAGTATTCAAGCCCCTGCCAGGGCAAAAATGGAATAAATACAACACTGATGTGTGCTTGCAAATGGTGGATAAGCTTCCAAAGAATCTCCATGTGTGTGCACGCTATGGGACCATCCTTCAAAACAGTTGTCCGGCCATGGATCTAAAAGAAGCTACAGCTGGAGAGAAGAGAAAGTATTCAAGCCCCTGCCAGGGCAAAAATGGAATAAATACAACACTGATGTGTGCTTGCAAATGGTGGATAAGCTTCCAAAGAATCTCCATGTGTGTGCACACCACGGGACCCATCCTTCAAAACAGTTTTCCAGCCCTGGATCCAGAGGAAACTACAGCTGGAGCAAAAAGAAAGTATTCAAAAATGAAAAAAATACAACACCAGAGCTTGCTTGAAAATGGTGAATACGCTTCCAAGGAATCTCCATGTGTGTGTACGCCATGGGACCCATCCTTCAAAAACAGGTTTTCAGCCCTGGATCTAGAGGAAGCTAGAGGGAGAAAAAAGAAAATATAAAAGCCCCTGCCAGGGCAAAAATGTAATAAATAACAGGTACTCACCTATAGTCCAGTGCTGCTGATTCACCCGATACCCATAGGGTCAAAGTTACCAGCATTGGCTATCTTGCCTCCACCATTCAAGAGTCATGCTTCCGTCTCCTCGGGTCATGGTGACTGCCCGCACCCCCTCCATTCGCTACAATGAAGATGGTGTGCCAGCCTTCAGCAACCGGCAAATTGATGGAGCGGGTGTAGCCAGTCACCATGGATGATGCGAGAAGGCTGCAAGGTGGCCCTTGGCCCTGGTCATGGGGATGGTGCAGTTTGGATCTTCGGCAGAGGTACGTTTCAAACTCCTGGAATAGAGGTGATCAGCTGTACAGGACTAATGATGAGTAGATATTATTTATTGTTTTTGCCCGGACAGTCTAACTTGTTTTACTTATCTTTCTCATCTAATGCATGTTGATGAGTGGAAAGCTCATTGAAAGCTGAATGGAGGGGAATTGGCATACACCCCGTATCTGCACTCCCCTGGCTGTGCATGCCTGTGCCAACCATTAAAATGGGCATGTGCAATGGGATTGATAGAAAGAGGAGTTTCATGGTGATCCAAAGGATTTCACAACTAAAGGCATCCAAATTTGGGATGCCCCAAAAAGTCTTATAGACTCTATGCCAGTGGCTGCTGCTCTTTAAAGGTAGGATTCCTCTTTCATTTTAAAATATACTGTTTTGTTAGAAAAAAACAGCCATCTATGTTTTATGAACTGATATGTACCCAGGTATTTTACATAAATTCACATAATTCTTTGTTCATTTATCAAAATTAATCTGATTACATTTGTTTTATAAGAGGGACCTCAGCCATTATCTATAGATAAATTACAGGCATTAAATTGTATTTTTATTACCTGAATTTCCTTTCTGCAATGATGAGAATCAGCACATTTCTGCGCAAATTTTACTTGTAACTTAACACAAATCCAAACAGCAAAACTAACAGTAGATTCCAAAATGGCAAAAATGTGTAGCAAAGAGCATTTTAAAATTTGTATAAGTCCAAACAGCCAATTACAACTTAAATACAAACTCTAAATCAAATAAATATCCCAGGCGGCATGTTTTCATTAATTATAACAGTAACAAGTCTATGTGATTTGTTTAGATGAGAATCAAAGCAACTATTCGCTACATCATTGAGCTGTACAGCAGTGACTTCTCTAAACATCATTCAATCACATCTATTATTACCAAATGTGACGGATTCTGGCCACTGAAAACTGACATCAAATGATCTCCTCCATGCTATTTAGTCTGCTGGTGGACCCACGGTACAGAGGATCTTGGATTTTTGTTTAAACAATGGCTGCCTTATCTTCTAATTATAATGATGACTCCAAATGGACTCATTGGAATTCTTACATGTTTGACATCTAATCTGTAAAAACAAATCATTTGAACTTTCCATTTGTAGTTTATTATAAATACATCTTGCACGCTTCTAAACATTTTCAGATGCAAAACCAAAACTGAATACATTAACTAGGAGAACTTCAACATATTTCTGACATGTGTTCTCAAGCATTAGCCTGTTCTCACATGCATTGTGAAATAGTAGATGTGTAAAGTGGGATGGGGCTAATGACAGGCCAGATAGCACCCGACCATTGAATATCAGGTTGGCCGCACACAGTCTCTGTCTTGTCAACTTTTGGAAAACTGACAGCTAGTTAAATGTCAAAATGTAATAAAAAAAAAATATATATATATATCCTTACTACATACTCATCATTTATATTTTAAACAGGTTATATTGAAAGTAAGATTTTATATAGAAAAAAAATAAAATTAGATTACCATTTAATTTACTCTAAAAGGAATTGACTACCCAAATAAAAAACAAATTTAAATAAGGTCCTAATTTAGTGGTAAACAACTTATGCAACCACCGGATAGCATCCTGCGCTATCCTTGCCCGAAGCCTGACAACCCCACTCCATTGTGGTACATGAAGATGTGCCCCCCCCCCCCCATGTGACTGATGGCAGAATGGCAGAAAGACACAAATCCAACACTTAAAGGAGCACTATTGCGAAAAAATGGACCAATAATAAAAATCCATATAAATATGCTGGATGGTGGGAGGCGGGGTCACTTATACACCCGGCATCCAGAAATATCCAGCCAGCGTTGTTTTTTATTTTTATTAATGGAAGGGAGAGGAAATTGGGTGAAAGGATCTGTCAGCCCTAAAACACTAAACCTGTCACCCATGGATTTTATTCCTGCCATGAGAAAAATACCACAAGCTTGGTGGGAGTTTTATTAAGTTCGGGTGTATAAATGACCCCTCCTCTCATTAGCCGACCTGTTTATATGGGTTTTTAACATTACACAATTTTGTGATAGTGCTCCTTTCAGTGCCGGTGACTGGAGTTCTGACCTGCCCAGTGTGAGGTGCAATCCAGCGATCAAGTGAGCTGTGGGGGAGAACAGGTGCGTATACTTTTGTTTTTTTATTAAGTCAATACTTTTAATGATTACTCACCATATCTCTCCTCCAGAGATTATGCCCTTGTCTGGTGCTTTAAAGCTTACTGTTTATGCAGATTCTGCCTTGGTCTAATCTGCCTATAGCTCCTGCTGGAGTGGAAGAGGAAGTGAACTGAGGCTGTCTCTGACTTCCTGCACCATACCATGAATAGCAATACATTCTTTCTTCTTCAAATAATGTGGTGACAGCAGGGAAGCAAACTCCAAGTGCCTAGGAAATATGTGCAAGAAGGCTGTTTAGGGGTTGTAATACCGCGCTGCTCACAGTAACATAGTAAAGATGACAGTATAAAAAAAGCAGTGTTTTAAACAAATAGAGCTCAACGTGTTCTATAGGATTCCAAGTCCTACATCAAAGTTCACAAATGTCATATAAGTATATGAATACACAGAGCTCTTGATAGTCCACCGTGCTGTTAGGCAAATCCACACGTGTTAACACACAAAATAGGCCGCCACCATACAGTCAAGCCTCTTACCAGATGGCTATCATAAATCGGCAAAAATGTAAGATCTTTCTCGCTTCAATCTAGGTCTTCTTTAAATTTCTCCTAGTCACCAACGATACCTCAGCCATTCAGGTTAGCCAGAAGATTAAATCTGGCAGAACATCAACTCCCAATCCAGGCGATACTCAGAAAAGGAAGGCTCCAGAGTAATTCAGCAATTAGGCAGTAAAAGATTGGCCATGAAAAAATAAAAACATATATAGTGCAGAGTGTCTTCTAATATTATGACCGCAAAGCATGCAGCCACTGCTGTCCCCGCAATCACAGCCAGGAAAAGGCCAACGGGAATCACTGACAACACTACAAAAACCAGAAGTGAAAGTGACACAAAGGGGTGATCATCCAAGTACTGTCCAGCTGGGGAGTTCATAAAGGCAACCACCTATTTTTTTCAGGGCTCCATCAGATCATTACCAGAAACTTCCATGAACTGCAGTATTCAGCAGCACTTCTAGTGGCAGAAGTGTGAAGTGTGCAAGAAGGCTGCATACAGCCTCCATGAAATTAAGGAAAAAGTAACTTGACTTTATACCAAAAAGAAGGGGGTACAGACTTAAAGTGGACCAAAACCCAGGATTTTGACTATCGTGAACCCCCAAACCCCCCCCCCAGGACGCTGAGACCAGCTCACCTCTTTCCTGTTCCAGTCTAAGAGCAGAGGCTCTGAGCACACTGATGGCCACATCCTCCGCTTCCCAGGAAGCGTGCCCGTGTCGGCCATTCACAGCCTGGCGCGGACACGCACCCTGCTAGAGGGATAGCGGGATGCGGCTGCTGCTCTTAGACATACCATTGGACCAGGAAACGAGGTATGAATGGGGTAACCTGGGGGGGAATCGATCGGCGATTCCCAGGACGATCGCCATGGGGTTTGGTCCACTTTAAAAATACAATTAATACAAAAAAAAAAATACAATTAAAAATCAATACAGACCATAAGGTCATTTTATTCCCCATCCCTTTAGCATCCATCCCAATTTGGAATGTCGGTATGCTTAAATTTCGCTAGTAAGCCTGAAAATCAAAAACAATACTGCAAAATATTGCACACCCTGCCATTTCCAGGAGCTTTGGGAATAGCTTCGAGAGGTGTAAAGAAATAATTTGCATTGGCTCACTTACTCTGCAGGATTCTAAGAGAAATCCTATTATCCTTGGTGTGTTTGCCATATACAAATAATTTTAGTTTGAGGTAGGCACTCTCTGCCCTGTATCTTCAAACAAAAGGATTTTTGGTCTTTTACTCTCCCTATACCACCGAACAAGGGTCACTTCCTAATTTGGTTTATGGCTATGTTGTTTTACTCTGAAAGCTTCACCTCCCGTGTGTAAACATCTATCTCCAGCCTTTTGCTAATGAGGGCCAAACGCTAAAATGATATGTCGACATGGATAGTGTGGATGGTGACATATTTCATTTTTAGGGGCTTTAAGGGTGAGTTTAAAGAGATAATTTGCATAGGTCGGCCTACTGTAAGCAATTCTGGAAGCAATCCTACTATCCTATGCTCTCTCTGTCTTTTACATTTAATTAGAGTGCTTTTGATGTATTTATACCAAGCCAAATCCAAAAAAAGGGGGGCTTGCACAACCCACCTAAAGTATAATAAGAGTGCTCAAACGGCCATATATAGGATACCTCAAAACACAGCAGGGGAGGCACTTCAACTCAGAATCAAAATTTAATATCAAATGTTATTAAATGTTTACAACCACAGCCTATACAATGGACATATTGTTCATTGTACTCCAAAACCCCAAACGTATGGATATAAAAATATGGGGAGACCCTCAATAACTTATTAAAGTGGACCAATAACCACTGAGCTAGTAAAATACATTTGGCCAGACCCCATGTCAATACTCCCTTTTAGAGATTAGAACTAGAATTATTTTTGCTTTTCGAATCGCCCTGGAACAGTTTTTTGCTGTCCCTCCTCTCTGTAAGATGGCAGATAATCAGTCATTGCATAGGTGTGACAATGACATCATTGGCACACACAACAGTGGCAATAAATGGAGGAGGCAGAGTTTTACAGCTAAAACAGGGGGCAATGTCTGAGATTAGAGTGATGCGTGAGCATTGAAAATTGGCAAAAGGTGCTCCTCAGGGGGGAGCAATTCAGTGGATGCTAGTTAAAATGTGGGTTTTGGTCCGCTTTAAGTTACCCACTTAAACATGTTTGTCAGTATCACTCACCCCTCATTTTGTTTCCCTAAAGGACATCTGTAGGCAAAGTGTAAAATCAAAGCATACTTAAAGTGCCACAGCAGGCAAATGCAATTGTTACATCATTGTGTCGGGCTACATTCAGTACTGTCCTAAACTGTTTTCTGTTTTAACATTGAAGAAGAGATGGCAGATATAGCAAGGATTACAGTTTTACCTCATGACTTCTCTTCTAAAGAAAGTGGGCATGGCCCTTGGATCTGTGATGCTGCATAATAATAAGCATAAAAATCAGCATAATGGGTTGGGTCTGTAAGAGCTCGAGAACTTGCTACAGGCACCCTGGCTGTGCTTTTCCTCTGTCTCCCTGTTGCTAGGCAACATCAGAGCCTAGGCTAGCACTCTCAGACACACATGTTCCAAATGCATATAAACGTTCATGCACACACTCCCATGCACATGTACACACTCCCACATGCATGTGCACACACTCTCATGCACATGCAGGCACTCCCACACACACATGCTCGCATTCACCTGGGGGTTCACGAGGAGGGGCAGCAGTGGTGGCAGGGCTTACTCACCTGGGGCAGTATGGGAGGGAAACAGTGGTGGGGCTTACTCACCCGGGGGGAACAAGAGGAGGCAGCAGATGCAGTGGGACTTACTCGCCCAGGGGCATGAGGGGGCAGCAGCAGTGGCAATGCTATACTTGCCCAGGGCAGGAGGAGGATGGCAGCACAGGCAGCATGACTAACCCCGAGGGGCAGAAGAGGGGGCAACAGCATTGGGGCCATACTTGCCCAAGGCATGAGGAGGGGGGCAGCAGCGGTAGTGAGGATTGCTCACCAGGGGTGGAGGAAGGGGGCATCAGCAGCGGTGGGGCTTACACACTGGGGGGGGAAGAGGATGGCAGAAGTGGAGAAACTCACAGTTTGCAGGATATCCAGCATGATAGATGCATCTAGTGCTTGTGCATGTCACAGAGGTGCCAAGCATGACAGCTGAGAGCAGCGATGGAGGCCGTCATCATGACTGGATGTGCTGCAATAACTTTACAAGCAGCACTGCCACCTGACATTGGAGCCAATGAGGAGGCAGCTTCAGCCAGGAAAGGGGCAGGCATATGGGAGTGAATTAATGGCGCCAGATAGGGAGAGGGGCAGCCTACACAGGGGAGGAGACAAAGGCTATTAACAATTCCGCTCCTGCAGTGCTAAGCTGATTGGGGATTGAATGTGCGGGGAGTCGCTGTTTGGAAAGAAGTAGGTGCCCATATTCAGTCTACTGTGAGACTGAAGGTCTGCGCTATACACAAGGTCAGAAGGTAAGCACTGCATTCAGCTTGGGATAGCATGAGACTGCACAGACACATTCAACTCACCTCACTGTCCCATCTGCCATAGCCATGAGTCCGGATTCTGCACAAGGAGAGGTCATAATCTTCCTCTGCAAGAGCCCCCAATGCTGCTATTATATGGGAGCTGCTGTTCCACACAGTCTGGAAGTAAAGTGGGAAGAGCTTTTGTTAATAAATGTAATAGTCTGGAGGTCAAAATGCAGACATCACAGGCTCCAGAACTAAACCAAAGGTCAAGTTGGGATGTCAAATATGAAGAAGAAAGCCAGGAACAAGACTAAGCCAGGTTAACAATGGAAATTTAATTTGATGGAGCAGGAGACAAAAATAATCTGACATTAATCCAGGAAGCCCATTTTATGTGCATGAGCACAACAGCTCATGAGCAATTTGATGCCCAAGTCACTATTGTGTTCACACACATGTGTGCTCTTCTTTTTTTTGGTTACTGGATAATGTGCCAATGCACAGGTTTCTGCTTGTTCCCCAGAGGAGAGGCTGACAGCCATACACAGTAGCTGGCAGATAACTGTGTATGAAGTTGGACAAAACAGAGGTGAGCAATTGGGCATGACTTGGGCATGAGCAACTTGATGCCCAAGTCACTGTTGTGTTCACACTTATGTGTGCTCTTCTTTTTTTGGTTGCTGGGAACACGTGTCCACTAGTTGGATCTGTATGGCTGTGTAAATTTAAAGGTAATCCTTGGCATTGCACCCTTAGGTGCAGAAACACAGGGTTGATTTGCATAACTCCGCCTGCTGCAAGGATTGATGGGATGCTATCTGTATTTCAATCTTTGTATTGGGTACTGTGCAAATACTTTCGGTTCTAGGAAAGCTCCTCTCTTCCTTTGCCTAAGTAGAGGGTTTTTTGGTCTCTTTAGCCCCCTATATTAAGCCTAACACGGGTCTCTCCACATACTGGCTTGCGACTCTGTTTTGGTACTCACCAAGTCTCACTCCCCATGCAGCCAGAAACATCTGCCCTAGTGCTTATCAGAGCTTAAAGCTGGAAATATGTGTCCACTAGTTGGCTGTGTCTGGCTGTGTAAAATTTAAAGCTAATCCTTGGCATTGCACTCTTAGCGTTTCTAAGGGCCTTGGATGGCACAGAGACATAAAGAGATGAATTGCATTGCTCTGCCTGCTGCAAGGATAGATGGGTAATGCTTTCTGTCCTTGTATTGGGTACTGAGCAAATACTTTCTTTTCTAAGAAAGCTTCTCTCTTCCCTTACCTATGTAGAGGGTTTTTTGGTCCCTTTAGCCCCCCTATATTAAGCCTAACATGGGTCTCTCCACATACTGGCTTGCGACTATGTTTGGATAATGTGCCAATGCACAGGTTTCTGCTTGTTCCCAGAGGAGAGGCTGACAGCCATACACAGTAGCTAGTGTATGGAGTTGAATAAAGATAAAAGAGTTTTTTTTCTGTCCACACTGATACCTATTTTCCCCTAGAATTTTTCTAATAATGTACACTTACCTTATAGATGTTCTTACGGACAGGGATAGATGGAATTAAGCACCTTTTGACGTTAGAAGCCACAGTCATTTTTTCGGAATGAATATTATGAAGTCTCACAATGTCTTTTGCAAATTTCTAAATATGTTTTTCTTTTTCTTGTATTTCTTTATCTTTATCATTTTGCTCCTGAAATGTTCCCTATGAGGAATGTTCTTTATCGTTGAGTAAGTCTCACGTTAGCAACAGAAAATACCAGATTAGTCTAACAACTCCAAATGTGCTGCATAGTGGGGAGGTGATGTTGTAGAAAGGGAGATTGGGAGAATCATCCTAGTGGGAGTCTAATATCTCTCATTCTGCACTGCAGCTGAGCCCCATCTAGCTGACAGGCAGCTGAGTGTCTAAAGAGCAGTGCATATCCCACTGCTGACATGTGGCTCTGATGGAGATTTATTTCAGGATAATTAGCAGTGAGAAGATTGAAAGTTTAAGCAACGGTTTAAATTAACTTTTTCACAGACATAACCACAATAAAGTAAGGAAAGAAATATAGAGAGCATGTCAGGATTGTACCTAACACCCGTCTGTCTTAAGCCAGTATCCCCCAATCTCCACCGCCACTTCTGCCTATAGACAAGCCCCCGCTTGTAGGAGACGCGAGCAATGCCTCTCCCAGTCGGTTGCCCCCAGGACTTAACAGGCGCAAGGGATAGTAGCTTAA
This sequence comes from Gastrophryne carolinensis, assembly GCA_027917425.1. Classification (NCBI taxonomy): domain Eukaryota; kingdom Metazoa; phylum Chordata; class Amphibia; order Anura; family Microhylidae; genus Gastrophryne; species Gastrophryne carolinensis. The sequence goes on from CM051237.1 coordinate 398,548,576, forward strand.
GGTGCAGTTTGGTGTTAAGCAGGGAATCCCGAATGAGGATGCCGGGTGTGGGAAGTCCGTAATTCAGGCCGAGGTCAAACCAGGTAGTCACAGGCGAGGTATCCAGGGGAGAAGACAGAGGATGGTCGAGGGTAGCCGGGGTCAATTCCAGGAGGTCACAGGCGAAGTACAGGAGGGTCAGGCAATAGAATGGTCAGGCAAAGCAGAAGGTCAGGGCAGGCAGCTAGCAAGAATAGTCAGGGTCCAAATCCAAATCCAATCCAATATCTTCACAAACACAGCAGCACACATCCAGAACCCAGAAGCTATAACGGGCACTGGGAACCTGGAACAGTGCAAATATATAGGGAAGTCTGGCCAATGGGAAACAGGGAAAAAGGAGGGAAGGAAGGTGCTTGGTGCAAACAAGGAAGTGGGATCGGTCCCAGGAGCTGGACGGCCCAGGCCAGACAGGCCGACCAGTCCCTGGGTCCGATCCAAAGAACCGGCCACTGACTGGGTAATTCAAACTCGCCCCCGGCGGGCGCGCTGGGGAAAGCGCCGCCGGGAGGCATAAAGCAGACGTGCTCGCGCGCGCGCGCGAGCACGTTGACGATCGGGCGCGCCCCCGCCAGGAAGGGGAAGCGCAGAGCTGGAGGGGAGAGCCGCAAGGCCGCGCAGCCGCGCGGAGCGGGCTGCGACGCGGCCACCCCTGGCGTCCTGCGCCGCCCGCCCCAGATCCCCGTGACGGTGCCGAGGAGCCGGCAGACCCGGGGACCGCCGGGCCGCAGCTCGGTGGGAGGCAGCCGGCAACGCGCCGCGGGACCCGGAACGGCGGTGAGGTAAGTGCCTAACATTACCCCCCCCCTGAGGAGGGGCCACTGGACCCTCCAAGCTGGGTTTTAACGGATTCTCTCTATGAAACTTCTTTACTAAATTCTGTGCATGAACTTCTCTGGCAGGAACCCAAGATCTTTCTTCCGGACCGTATCCCTTCCAGTCAATAAGATATTGAAGAGAGTTCCGAAAGAAACGAGAATCAAGGACCCGGGCAACCTCAAACTCCTGATGCCCCTCAACTACCACAGGACTAGGGGGACTATTAAGTTCATGGTTTCTTGCGGACTTAAGAAGTGAAACATGAAAGGATTTACAGATTTTCATGGAAGAGGGGAGGGCCAACCGGTATGTCACCTGATTGACTTTGTGTGTTATGGGGAATGGGCCAATAAACTTGGGTCCTAATTTAGCGGAGGGTTGGCGTAGCGCCAAGTTCTTGGTTGAGAGCCAAACCCAGTCACCCACTTTAAAGTTAGAATTAGACGATCGCTTGCGATCAGAAAATTTTTTCTGTAAACGAGCGGCCCTAGTTAGGTGTTGTTGAATTTTATTCCACTCCCCTGGCCATTTAGAAACCCATTCATCCACGGAGGGAACTCTAGAGGGTTGGTCCGAAAGAGCAGAAAACTTCAGATCCTTGCCATAAACACAGTGGAAAGGAGAAACCCCTGTGGACGAATGCGTAGCGTTGTTAAAAGCAAACTCTGCAAAAGGTAAGAAGAAGGCCCAATCAGTCTGAGAACCCGCCGTAAAACAGCGCAAGTATTGTTCCAGGGACTGGTTCGTCCTCTCGGTTTGACCATTCGATTGCGGATGAAAGGCCGAGGAAAGGGAGACAGAGAACCCCAACTTGGCACAGAAGGCCCTCCAAAACCGGGAGACAAACTGGACCCCTCTATCCGAAACAACATCCGTGGGAATACCATGAATCCTAAAGACATGAGTAATGAAAAGTTGAGCAAGAGTTTGAGCTGAGGGGAGTTTCTTTAAAGGGACGAAATGGGCCATCTTGCTAAAACGGTCCACAATTACCCAGATAACCGTATAACCCTGAGACGGAGGGAGGTCAGTAACAAAATCCATGGCCAAATGTGTCCACGGGGAGGCAGGAATGGATAATGGAAGGAGTGGGCCTTCCGGTGAGCTCCTCAAGGACTTACTTTGGGCACAGACTTTGCAAGCGGAGACAAACTTTTGAGCGTCCTTCCTGAGAGAAGGCCACCAAACTTGGCGTAACAATAAAGCTATGGTTTTTTTAATCCCTGGATGCCCGGTTGTTTTAGTATCATGAAAATGGGACAAAAACTCAGACCGGTAAGCAGAAGGCACAAACAGGGCTGACGTGGGTTTCTCAGGAGGAGCTTGGGCCTGGAACTGAGTAAGATCAGGAAGTTGGGGTTGAATGGCGGCCACCACTAGGGAGCGAGGTACGATGGGAGAAACCACCCTTTCCGGTAAGTCAGGGGGAGAGAAACTCCGAGACAGGGCGTCCGCCTTTACATTCTTAGACCCGGGTTTATATGTTATAGAAAAGTTAAACCGAGAAAAGAATAAGGACCAGCGAGCCTGTCTAGGAGTTAACCTCTTGGCGGACTGAATGTATTCCAGATTTTTATGGTCAGTAAAGACCGTTACTGGATATTGAGCCCCCTCCAACCAGTGCCTCCATTCCTGGAAGGCAAGTTTGATGGCCAGTAATTCTCTGTTACCGATATCATAATTCTTTTCGGCTGCTGAGAATTTCTTGGAAAAGAAGGCACATGGATGGAGGCGAGCAGGTGAGCCGTAGTATTGGGACAAGACCGCTCCGACCGCTATCTCTGAGGCATCCACCTCTACAAGGAAAGGTCGTTGTTCATCGGGATGGACTAGGACGGGAGCCCCGCTAAATACCCTCTTAAGATTCTCGAAGGCCTGGACAGCTTGAGCCGGCCAAACCGGGGGGTACCCGCTTTTCTTTGTCAAATTGGTTAGTGGTGTAACCAGGGCCGAGAAATTCTTAATGAACCTTCTGTAAAAATTGGCAAAACCCAAAAACCTCTGCAGGCCCTTCAAATCTCTGGGTTGCTCCCATTCCAAAACAGCCCTCACCTTAGATTGGTCCATAGACAGACCAGACTTAGAGATAATGTAACCGAGGAACGGAACCTCAGAAACCTCAAATTGGCATTTCTTTAATTTGACATATAAACAATTCTCTCTAAGTTTCTGCAAAACTAGGCGCACATGTTTTCGATGCTCATCAAGGGATGAAGAAAAAATTAAAATGTCATCTAAGTAGACAACCATAAATCGGCCAAGATAATCTCGGAAAATTTCATTAACAAAACTTTGAAAAACCGCAGGGGCATTACACAGGCCGAAGGGCATAACCAAATATTCATAATGCCCCTCAAGGGTATTAAAGGCCGTTTTCCACTCGTCCCCCTGCCTAATTCTTATGAGGTTATAGGCCCCTCTGAGATCTAGTTTGGAGAAGACCTGCGCCCCGACCACCTGTGTAAAGAGCCCCTCAATAAGCGGTAGGGGATACTTATTTTTTACCGTGATATTATTTAAGCCCCGGTAATCGATACAGGGGCGAAGTCCCCCATCCTTTTTCTCCACAAAAAAAAACCCTGCCCCCGCTGGGGAAGATGAAGGCCGAATAAACCCTTTTTCTAAGTTCTCAGCGATGTATTCCCGCATGGCAAGGGTTTCTGTTCGGGTCAAATTAAATATTCTCCCTCTGGGAGGCATCGTACCAGGGAGCAGTTCTATTGGGCAGTCCCAAGGTCTATGGGGAGGAAGTTTGTCTGCTGCCTTTTCTGAAAAAACATCAGCAAACTCCAAATATGGAGTAGGAATCCCACTAGGGAGTAAGTGTGTGACCCTGAGGGGAAATTCAAGGCAGCTCCGGAAACACTGGTGTCCCCACTTGGTAATTTGCCCCGAAACCCAATCAATTTGAGGATTATGCGCCTGCAGCCATGGCAACCCCAGAATCAAGGGGGTCCCAGGCATGCTCAAAATCAGGAACCTGATAACCTCAGAATGACTGGCTCCAATTTTGATTTGCATGGGAGGTGATTGAAACCGAACTAACCCCCCGGCCACTGGAGTGCCATCAATGGCTGACACCCGGATAGGAGTTGGCAAGGTTTGTGCCATGATTCCTAGAGTCTGAGCTAGATCAGAGTCTAGGAAGTTCCCAGCTGCTCCAGAATCGAGAAGAGCCTTTAAGTTAATATATTTGGCACCAAACATAACCTGAACTGGGACAAAAACTGGAGACGATACTTGAGGAGATACCTTACAGCCTAGGAGGGCCCCCTCGATACCCCCTAGGCTCTGAAGTTTCCCGACGGTTTCTTTGGGCAAAGTCTAACCATGTGGCCGGTCCCACCACAGTATAGACAGAGCCCCTCGGATAGACGTCGTCGTCGCTCGCCTTCGGTGAGCCTGGTGGCACCTAGCTGCATAGGCTCTTCAGAAGGTTGAGCGACGGGAACCTCAGATTTTGCAGCGGGTTCAAAATGTGATCCTTTCTCCAGGCGCCGTTCCCGGAGTCGGCGGTCAATGCGGATGGCCAAATGCATTAAGTCATCCAGTGTTTGGGGTTCCGGATAGTTCACCAGGGTATCTTTGATAGCGTCAGCCAGACCTAACCGGAATTGACCACAGAGGGCAGGATTGTTCCAGCGTGAGTCAACTGCCCAACGCCGGAATTCGGAACAGTAGTCCTCGGCTGGACGGCGTCCCTGGCGGAGGGTACGTAACTTTGCGTCAGCTGAGGCCCCCTTGTCAGGATCGTCATAAAGGACCTCCATAGCAGTGAAGAAACTGTCCACTGACTGGCGGATGGGGTCCTGAGCTGATAGACTAAAAGCCCAGGACTGAGGGTCTCCATGTAATAGGGATATAATCAAGCCCACTTTTTGTTCCTGTGAGCCCGAGGACACCGGGCGAAGCTGAAAGTAAAGTTTACAAGAGTCCCGGAAATTGGCAAACTTTGCCCTGTCGCCAAAAAATTTTTCAGGGAGCGGGATCTTGGGTTCCACCGTCATTGCGGCCGGAGCCCCCTGGGAAGTGGGGACCATGGGAGTTGGACGGTTCTCCTGGGCCGCAACTCGATGAGCCAGGTGCTCCACCGCCGCCGTCAGGGCCTGCACCTGCTCCAGAATTTGGTCCATTCTTGCGGCCCGTTATAATGTCAGGATTGTACCTAACACCCGTCTGTCTTAAGCCAGTATCCCCCAATCTCCACCGCCACTTCTGCCTATAGACAAGCCCCCGCTTGTAGGAGACGCGAGCAATGCCTCTCCCAGTCGGTTGCCCCCAGGACTTAACAGGCGCAAGGGATAGTAGCTTAAGGTGCAGTTTGGTGTTAAGCAGGGAATCCCGAATGAGGATGCCGGGTGTGGGAAGTCCGTAATTCAGGCCGAGGTCAAACCAGGTAGTCACAGGCGAGGTATCCAGGGGAGAAGACAGAGGATGGTCGAGGGTAGCCGGGGTCAATTCCAGGAGGTCACAGGCGAAGTACAGGAGGGTCAGGCAATAGAATGGTCAGGCAAAGCAGAAGGTCAGGGCAGGCAGCTAGCAAGAATAGTCAGGGTCCAAATCCAAATCCAATCCAATATCTTCACAAACACAGCAGCACACATCCAGAACCCAGAAGCTATAACGGGCACTGGGAACCTGGAACAGTGCAAATATATAGGGAAGTCTGGCCAATGGGAAACAGGGAAAAAGGAGGGAAGGAAGGTGCTTGGTGCAAACAAGGAAGTGGGATCGGTCCCAGGAGCTGGACGGCCCAGGCCAGACAGGCCGACCAGTCCCTGGGTCCGATCCAAAGAACCGGCCACTGACTGGGTAATTCAAACTCGCCCCCGGCGGGCGCGCTGGGGAAAGCGCCGCCGGGAGGCATAAAGCAGACGTGCTCGCGCGCGCGCGCGCGAGCACGTTGACGATCGGGCGCGCCCCCGCCAGGAAGGGGAAGCGCAGAGCTGGAGGGGAGAGCCGCAAGGCCGCGCAGCCGCGCGGAGCGGGCTGCGACGCGGCCACCCCTGGCGTCCTGCGCCGCCCGCCCCAGATCCCCGTGACGGTGCCGAGGAGCCGGCAGACCCGGGGACCGCCGGGCCGCAGCTCGGTGGGAGGCAGCCGGCAACGCGCCGCGGGACCCGGAACGGCGGTGAGGTAAGTGCCTAACAGAGCAAATACAATATTAAAACAATGCTGCACTTGTGATACATTCATACTTAACATGTACTGTATAAAATAAAAAAAACCTACACCTTGGAATTTAACAAAGTTTAACTTATCACACTAGATTTTCTGTGCAACAAAATATATTTTAGTCTATATTTACTTAAAGAGTGACAAAAGCCAAGATTTTCACTTAGTTGGCTTTTGTTCCTCATTGGGGGGGGGGGGGGGGTTCTGTTTTATCCCCTGGCATAGCCCATAAACTTTTCCTCATTCCCACAGCGCATGCGCGGGTTGCTCAGCCAATCAGTGGCACTTGCTTCCTTTTCTTGTTTCCTTTGCCGCTCTGAGCTCTGAGTGGCAAAGAACTCTAAATGGACTGAGCACTGCCAGCAGCAGTCCTGCTCATCACTAGCTGTGGGAGTACCTGCGTCAGCGATGCAGAAAGGCCTGATGCAGGTCCATTGCAGTGAATAGAGCTATCAGTGACTGATAGTGGGGGGGTGTCTCCGCGTTGGGGAAGCAGGAAGAGATCCGCAACGCCCAGGCCGGCATGGGATATGGGGGCAGCGATCAGGTAAGAGCAGCTTTCCTGGACCAGGAGAGATGGGCTGCATGGGAGAGAAGGTGAGTATAACGCTTTTTTGTTTTTTTTACTTGACTTTTTGTTTTTTTATGTACTTTCAATGCAGATATGTGCCTAAAATGGAATTCCACCACCACTCCAAGCCAATTTTGCAGACTTCTTTTAGTAGTACAACTCTGAAGGGATCCTTTTACCATAAACCCACCCTCCCCCCCCCCCTATTCAATAATTTTGCACCCAGGTTTCCAGATGGGGGTCTTTTGAAGGTATGGTCCCAAATATCAGGCTTCCTTCCTTTAAAACATATAATGAGTCCTTGTGCCTTGACTCCAACACTCTTGATCCTGTCTCTTTGCACAGGTGGCTCATGCACCTTGCAGAGAGGGGCCACCAGTCTATTGGAATGCTGGTTGCAGTCCTGTGCTATGGCCATGGCTAGTGCTAAGACCTCTTAATGCTTCTGTCAGATGGAAGGTCAGAGGTGGCAAATGTAGGTAGTGACAGTGAGTAGTGCAGTGGCTGAGGGTAGGACATAGAGCTGGTGGAAGGAGGAGGACAAGTAGAGGGAGAAGTGGCTCCTCCAGGTTATGGAGACCTTGCTGTGCATGATTGGGGCATCCTGTGTGTGGCCATCTGTCCAGTTACAGCATAACCAAGGGGAGGGGTTATGACATTTTCTATGGGCTACTGGGAAAACTATGCATGCCCCTGATCTGATCGGATACTTAGAGCTAACCACAAACATTCAAGCCGTTTGCTTGAAACAAAAATGTCCAAATGAATATTTCACTAATTAAATGTTCTTCAAGCACCCACTCTTACAATGTAACAGATGTTTTTGCATCCAGCTCTTGTGGGTTCCCTCTCCAGATGAAATATTATCTCACAAGCCTATCTGTCTCAAACACTAAACAAGAGTTTTCAGTGTCAGAAACTAGGGCTAACTGGTCTCCTCTGTCTTCCCTCAAGGAAGGAAGGAAGATCTGTGACTTTACTGTTTATTTCAGAGAGGATATTGCGACTCCAGTGTGGTCATCGATAACATAAATACTGAAAACATGGCCTTTTTAAAGATGGAAAACTTCCCCTTTTCGTCCAAACGCGTTTGCTTCGCTGACAAACCACAACCATAAAAATGTGAAATGCTTTTTTTCTACACCAGCAATAATGACACCCAATGCAAATTTTAGAAATAAAAAATATGCATAAAACCTGAAAGTTTTATTGCTGTTTTTGTAAAGAGCAATAACCTTGTAGTTGCTTGTAAAGAAATTTATGAAGGTAAAAATACTTTTCTTTGAATTTAAACTAAATCTGTCCTAAATATGGTCTTACTGAAGCTTTTACGGTTTGTTACTTATCAGTGTTCCTAAATTTTGTCAAGACAGTAGACAAACAACTTAAACTAGAAGAGAGGGGTCATATATGTGCCAGTAAAAGCCATCTAGGTGTTCATTTAGGGGGCCTATAGGCAAAAACTAAAATGATTACCCATTAATAAATTATTAATAACCTCATCCCCATGGTTTATTTACCTACAGTGTGGAAATGACCCTTTTACAGCCGTGGTAGCCAGGAGTGATGTGGAGTCCGATGGCCAAAAAGTGCAAATTGACCACACTATTACCACAACTGAATCTATCATATTAAATCAAGGCAATGGATTTGCCATTTTCTTAGGACTTTTCACTGAGTTCCCATATTCAGAATGACTTGTACAGAAAACTCTAGCAATAAATAATGAGTAAAAATGTTTGGCTTAAAGTTACATTTAAAGCGGAACATAACACAACATGGCCGGCACTGGACTTTCCCTGGGGCATCTCAAATTGGGATGCCCCCCTGTGTAACCCCCCCTCCCCTACCATCACCCCAGAGCTTCATAAAACTCACCTGCTTCCTGTCTACCTCACCGATGTAAACATCAGGTTGCCGCATCTTTTTGCACAATAGGGATATAGGGATTCATTATCCTGACAGGATAATTTGTTGGATATTTATATGTATTTTCCTGAACCCTATCAGTCATATCTTACACTATCTGATAATAATAAATTGCTAAATTACCCAAATGTATTATTCTATACAAACACACCCCTTGAACCTGATTAATAGCTAGTTATGTGGTGTGCCAGACTAGCTGCCTCACACGCGCAAAAGTGGTTAGTGCCTTTGGGCGGTCAGAGGCGTGTTTTTATTGACTGCATGATGGTAAGCTGGACATTGGGATGCCCCAGAGCTACTTAGTTGAGTGGGCCTTCAGTCACTTTTCGGGGTGTTGTTCCTCTCAGTGGGGGCATCCCAAATTGGGAAACCCTGCTGTGTGTATGCCCTTAGGTCTCTCACCTTCTTGTTGCTCCCATGATGCAGACTTGGCAAGAACGAGCGTGCTGATTGGCTGAGATGCCCATTCAACTAATCAGCATGCTCGCTTTCACTCAGCTGGCTGACGGCTAAGCCAGGACGGTTAAGCAGACGAGTGCCACGGAAGGCAGCCGAGTGCGCTCCATCACCTCCTAGGTGTCGCGTTCCTGCGCTGCCCATTCGGAAAGGCCGGGTGTGGGTGCGCGCATGGCTAGAGGTGAGCTGGGATGCAGCCACAGTGCAGAGACGCGGCGAGGGCTACGGGACAAGGTGAGTAAAACGGGGCTTCTGGGGGGTTTTAAACAGCAGGATATCCCAATTCAGGATGCCCCAAGGAGTGGAATTCTAATGGCCCAGGAGTCTGATGTTCCTCTTTAAAAGAGCAGGCTTAAATAACCCAACCCTACGAAAAATCATTAAAGTGGGCCAAAACCACATTTTGATTATCCGGGTTTTGGTCTTTGCCCCCGGGGCACCCCAATCAGAGATACCTGTGTGAAACCCCCCTAGGTTTCCCGATCTGACTCACCTTTTACAGGTCCTACAGCGCATGTGCAGCCTCTTGTCCAATCAGCATGCTCAAATCTGCTCCCGCCCCTTTGTGTAAGAGCTCATCTAAGGCGAGTGCCCTTTAACAGGGAGCGTTCCCATGACGGCCATTCACAAATGCCTGGTGCAGGCACACACCCTGCTAAAGGGATAGCAGAGATGTGGCCACTGCTCACGCATGCGCCACTGGACCAGGAAAGAAGTTCCGGGCGACCTGGGGGATTTCACACAGCAGGGCATCCTGATTCCAGATGCGCTGATGCCATCTGGTTATGGGTTTTGGTCCACTTTAAATGTTATGATCTCATTTGAATTTTGTACACCAGGGATCCCCAACCAGTAGCTCCGGAGCTACATGTGGCATGCTGACCTTTGTTGTGTGGCTCACAGACTGTATGCTGGACCAAAACACTTGTGGAGGTCTAGCACACTGTTGTGGCTGGGGAGATACAGGGCTGGGTTTGACATTGTGGTACCATGCAGGAGTTAAAGTGGACCAACACCCAGGATTTTGACTATCCTGGGTCTTGGTCCACTTCGGTGGGGCACCCCCGATCGGGGTGCCCCGCTGTGTGAAACCCCCCCTAACCCCCCGAAAAACTCACCTCTCCCCGCTCCCAGCGCCGACGTACAAGCGAGGATCAGGAACGTCTAAGCGGCAGCCGCCGCCGCCGCCTCCCTCGCGTTACTTTCGGCGCGCGCGCGCCCCCGCCGGCCATTCGCAGACGGCCGGCGCGGGCGCGAGCACGCCTACAGGAGCGCGAGGGAGGCGGCGGCGGCCGGCCGCCGCCGAAGATAAGGTTAGGAGTTTGGGGTGTTTGGGGGGGTTTCACCCCGCGGGACATCCCGATCTCGGATGTCCCGCGGGGTGGGGGGTGATCGGCCCGGGAATCTTATAGATTCCCGGACCGATCACCCGTGGGTGTTGGTCCACTTTAATGCAGATTCGACGGGTGGAGAGATATGCCAATATTATCTATTTTTCAAGCATCCAGGAGAGAGGAAGGAATTTAGAGTCCAGTAACCCAGCATGCCTTTCCTGCCCATATCTGCCATTTGTGGCTGGGGATCCACTTCTGTGGAGTAGGTATTTTATAGGCAGAGGAAAATCTGGCATACTAGAGAGGTCCAAGTTCAATAAACCATTGTGTTTTATGCCTTCAAGTACATTTCCTGCAGTGCCAGGTAGAAAACATAGCAGGGCTCTAAAGTTTGTCCTCCATTCAATTCACTTCCTCCAGGACCACTCAAAAAAGTAGTCCAACAGGGTTTTTCCAAGTGGGCACCCTGGATATATTCTCGATTTTTCTACTCACTAGTCCCATCTTCTATCGTCCAGCGGACTTGTTACTTGCAGTATTGACATGAAACTAGACTATATAAATGACATAAAGGAGATAAGAGGGATACATGAAGGTCGATTCACAGCCTCAGTGCTCTCACACATGAAAAAGTGTGTGTTTGTGTAATTTTTGTGCATTGTTTAGTCCATTTTCCAGCTTCTGTTGTGTTTTTTTTGTTCATATTGGCGTTTGCATACGTGCGCTTAAGCTTTTTCGTTCACGTATCGAATGTGTATTAGCTTCGTATTAATTGTGCGTTGATGCATATACTACGTGATTAGTATGGGCTTGCGCATGATTCAGAGCCTTGAGTAGGCCCTCAAGACAGGCCAATAAAATGGGTTCTTTCACGCTCTACTTATGGGCTGTATTTCCTGGCAGGAGTGTATTGTGTTGGTGTGTGGGAAAGTGTAATGGAGTCCTCTGAGGATTATTTTGCAGAGTATGAGCGCCTGCAGTGTTGCGGCATGCTTTGCATGTGTATGTTCCACTTTCGATTGCATCGGACATGTGTGGATGTTGATTGCATGCATGGCGTTGAGCTATTCTAACTGACCCGACTCCCTTGGGAAACTGTATTGTGATTTTAATTTTTTTGATTTTTTGTTGTCACTATCTATTACATAATAGTATATTGTGAACACTGTGGCCCAATAATCTTAGGCTGTTGAGAATTTTACTTAATCAAAATGAACTTCCAACACAAAGTGTGTTTCATCATTGGTAGGGTAGGTGGCCTGCAAAGTATGGTGGTTGTCTTACTTTGATTGCCACCAGCTGTGACAGGTTATCATTTATCATCTGCCGGTGTCCTAGCATTGCCTCCCTCTGATGGTAGCTGTTATGCATTTCCTCCACCATTGAATGGAGCTCATGGTGGGTCTAACTTATATTTCTCTCCATGGTTTGGCGGAACCGGCCACAGTTTTGCCTGAAGGCTCGGCTTTCTGTTTGCCAATCTCCCTCCATCAACTGCACCCGCCTCACCAAGGGGAAGATGGTGGCGTGCCTGAGCCCATCGGCTCCTCCCCTGGTAAGGAAACTTGCAGCTGAAGATGTACTTGGCCTTTCCACATGTGTTGTGCTTGATGTGGGTGAAGGCAAATCCTCTGCAACAGAGCTGGCAAATGGAGGTGATGGATGCAGCTGTTCCTCACACTCCGTCTGCTGGTGATGCTGGAGCTGTGGATCCGGCTTCCGCTACAGAGAGAGTGGGGGAGGCTGCTGCTGCAGAGGGAGTGGGGGAGGCTGCTGCTGCAATGGCATCTGTTGTGTCAGCTGCTGCTGCAGTGGCCGCTTTTGAGGCAGATGTTGTGTCTAAGGGTGCTGAAAAGGCAACTGGTGCAGCAGAGGGTGTGGATGCTGCTGTTGTGGTTGAGGCTGATGCAGTGGCTCATCCTCTTCCAGATTGTGTATGGCAGCCAGAAGCGGGGGTGTCTGTAGGGCCAGACAAATCATTTAGCTTGTTGTTGTAAAATATACACACAGTCAAAAAAACAAAATAAAGCTGGATGGTATTCCATGGATCACCACTTTGGCCACATTACACTTACCAGATCTAAATCATCATTTGGCCCACTCCTTGAATATGCATTCCTTAATGAAGTAGCACCAGTACTTTTTTGTTTATGCTTTTGGGTGGCCATGTGTAATTGCTGTTTTTTTCTGCAATGTGAATAGGACTTAAGCTTATTAAAGACACATACCTTGTGTGCCTAAGCAATGGCTAACCCATCGGATTCCATGTTTTACAAGAAGGTGTGGCATAGACACATGTCTAAAAAGCATTAATTAGCTGTGAGTTGGCATGTGTAATTTTTCATATCTTGGCCTTTCATGGTCCAGCAACAAGACTTAGACCCTGATGGCATCATGAACTACACAATTGAAATGAGTCATACTTCAACCCAAAATATTGAACTATTTACCTTCTACCAAAGCAGCATCACACATGTCGATGAGTCATATATTGGGCATCAATAAACCTGCCACTCAGGGTGCCCTGCCACAGGTTTTGGCCAACATAGGATTGACCATCATCTCCCTGTGTACTGGAATAGGGGACATTTGCACTATGGGTGTTGAGAAAGATCCTGAGGGGGTAAATTGGTCACTGGCTGGTTACTGGACAGGGCTGGCTGGGCGGCTGGGTGTCTGGCCCAGGGTGGGCCATGATGAGGCTGGAGTGGATGCTGATGGGGAGGGGGGTATTCAGATGGGAGCTGTCCTACCCTAGACCAATGCTGCATCTGACATAGTAAGAAATAGGGGTGCAAGCTTCATTGGGAGAGGGGGGTTTTGGGGGCTGCCATGCCTTGCCCTAGTACTTTGGCTGCCACTACTCTGCTTAGCCTTAGCACTTTTGGTGCAAAAGCTCTTGCTTGGTCTAGTACTGGCTGGGGCTACTTTGGCTTGCCCTAGTACTTTGCCTGCTGCTGCTCTGCTTAGCCCTAGCACTTTTGCTCGAAGAGTAAGGCCGATCAGGTATAGCTAATCGGGCCCTAAGTGTCTAGGAAGGCAGGGTGGAAAGAACGCCGCCATTTGCAAAATAAGATAGGCGAAAGCTAGGGGTTTGGCTTGGTAACAACCTGCTAGGCTTATTTTTAATATGTATATATAATATTTTTTTTTTTTATTCTATGCATTTGTTCTACATTTTAGATGCTGATAAAATACCGATATGACGTCCTGCTCGACATAAATGCAAAGAGGACATTGGCAAATGACATAGTAGTTACACTGGAGGAGGTGACCGGCACCACCTACACTTCCACACAGATCATCCAGCATTGGTCGGACCTGAAAAGGAGGAAGAAGCTCAGAGTGAGGAAGTTTTTCAGAAAACTATTCCCAAGTAAGTGATAATTCTTGCCTAAACATTCACTATTACAATCACATTAAGCAGGCCTGTGTTTGAACAATGCTGTTCTCTTCTAGTGTTAGAGTTCCGCCAAAGAGTGTGGCCCACCGGAAGGCGACAGGTGCCAACATCCTCACCCAGCCCAAGCTCACCTGGACCAACCTGCGGAGGAGGAGGTCCAGATGTCGGGCAGGGAGTCTAAGGATGGTGCCATGATGACTAAGGTATGAGCATCAATTAACACCTCTAACACATTCACTAACAATTGTTTTTGTTTTTATTTATGGACTCGGACCAAGAGGTATGGCAGGTGCCACTGTGCAGGGTGGCTCCCCAACCCCGAATCCCCCACCAGCCTAGTAAGTTTATTGACATGTGACTATTTACTAACAGGTTTGCAGGAGGCAGAGGCTAGACATTAATTGTTTTTTTGTCTTTTACAGTCCATAGAAAAGATGCACAGCAGTGCCTGAAGTAACTGTCAGCTGCTGCGCATAGGCTGGAGGGAGAAATTGATGCGCTGGCCACAGCCATGGGGAGCCACCCACCTTAAGGCACTGGCAGCCTGCCACCTTCTTTTAACCCTTCACATTGTATATCATTTTAACTAACATCTTCAATTTTTTTATTTTACAAAAAAACACATTTTAATAGAAAATACTAGATTTTAAACATAAAACAAAACAATTGTTACAAATATAAAATTTGAATTAAGAATAAAATAATGTTCTTTCATTTTATATAATTTTCAACCATGTTGAAATATCATGTAAACTAATGTTTACATTATATGAGCATCCATGTGGGCATCCCAAATATACAACTATCAAGGAGAATTAACTTGACTGAAGAGAAGAAAGTTATAAAGGTAAGCATTTGGGAGAATAAAACAAGAATACATGCCTAACATGAAAGTGGTTAAGATAAGCATTAGGAAGAATAGTAGTAGAATACATGCCAAATATAAATGTGGTTAAGGTAAGCATTAGGAAGAAGAAAAGAAGAATCCATGCCTGACATGAAAGTGGTAAAGGTAAGCATTAGGAAGAAAAGAAGACGAATGCATGCCAAACATGAAAGTGGTTAAGGTAAGCATTAGGAAGAATAGAAGATGAATATATGTCTAACATAAAAGTGCTTAAGGTAAGCATTAGGAAGAATATAAGAAGAATGCATGCCTAACATGAAAGTGGTTAAGGTGAGCGTTAGGAAGAATAGAAGAAGAATGGCATACATGGCATGCTAAGCACTTTGGAGCAGAGGAGACTTGGCACAGCAATAAGTAAGTAATGGAATACCAGGGCCAGGGGATGAAGAATGGCAAACACTAAAAAAGAGAAGCTCACATATGCGTACAAGCCTGCGTATGCGTACACATTCCAGATAAATGTACAAAACACGTCATTTACAGGGAAAAAACAGGTCTTTTCCAAGGGGAACTAGAAGGGCCTCGCTGGACACTGAAACATCACATAGCAAGGCACATTGAAAAACGCTCTAAAAACGCCGGAGGACTGGTCATTCGCTCAACATAAACAAAACTGTCATCCATCGCCTAAGCTGTGAGAGCCATATGCACAGCGCTTTCGATGGCTTACGCAACAATGGGAATAGTACGAAGTGCTCCCGATGGAGGCTCTGAATCATGCGAACGCACCTACAATCAACAAGAAATATGTGTAATGAACGCTCTTATACACAAAAATGAAAATTATTTCAGAAGGCTCTGAATCAACCCTACGATTGAGTGAAAGAGATCGTGGGAATCCCCCTTCAATTCTTATTATAGACACATATTCAATCTGGGAACACAGACTCCCTGTCCCACTTATATTGTCCATTGGGGAGGAGAGGGCAGTTCTGCTTCAGATTGAGATGATTTACAAATGGCCAAATGGTGTTGTTAACAAACACAGCTGCCCTAATAGACAAAGGGCATCCATCCTCTGATCTGGTGATAACGCTCTTCTCACCTTTCTATCACTGTGAAGCCCAGACATCCTGGAGGACAATGGGCTATAGACATGTAAATTAAGCCATAAGCAGACAGGCAATAAAACACTCCATGAATTGTGGACTAAAATATAATTACTGCAGAAATATTCATAAGGATGTGCAGAAAATGGCTTCCTACAGGAGGTAAAAGAAAGTATACACATTGTTATGTTGAAGAGAAGTCTAGTAGTGGCAGCAGAGTCGAGCTTTAACTTTCTGGGACCCGCCACTGTGGCAACTGCAGCCTTATTTTCCAGGCTGGGTAACGGTGGCATAACTAAATATGACAGGGTCAAACATTAAAGAGGAACAAAATCAGGGAATTTGACTTTCCTGGACTTTGTTCGGTGCCCCTGTGTTCCATGCTGTGTGAAATCACTAGAAAGCTCACTCAAACTCACTTTGCATCGCTCCAATTGTGGTGGGTTTTGTTCCGTTTTAAACCGGACCTTCAGCATGATTTAATGAAAAGCCCAAACACTTAAAAAAACTATTCCCCAGCATCTAAAATTACTCTATTTTACGTTTTTAGTCATGTACTTCTTGGATGTTTTAGGGCCCCTAACATGCAGTAGGATGATTTTTAATGTGAGCAATCTGTATGTACAGGGTGGGGGAAACATATAAGATATGCTCTTATTCAGGGTGAAGGTCCACTTTAAATGGGACCCTTCCAAAGCTCATACAGTAAAATATTTTCTGCCTAATTGGATGCAGTTAGACAACTAAAGATGGAAATAGTAGAACCAAATGATGCTTCCATTCTCTAAATGATGCCAAGTGATCACAAATATGATAAATAAGGTGGAGGAACAACAATGATGGTGCCCTCCTGGGTCGCCTTACAACCCTTATAGTTACACCCCTGCTGTGTAAGTAATCTGTTGATTCGGGTATGCTTTAAATTAAACTTGAACTTGATTTGAGAAAAACCTAATCCTTCAGCAGAAAACATTTCATTCCATTTACCAAAAACGTAACAATTAAGAAAACTTTTTTTTATTATTTTAAATAAATTTGAAGCATGATTGAGATTGCAAATTATTTTTATTCACCGTTCTCACAGAGCTTTAGTCATCTCCAGTTCCTTTAAGAAACTCCCAAAGAATACTGTGAATACTGTGACATAAGTACGTGCTCTTTTCTATTTCTGCTTTATAAATCGAGGCTATTGAAAGAGTGAGAAGAGGATCCTGTCCAGGTGTCCCTGCATGGTTAGATAATGGATGCAGATTGATATGATCTGCAGCTAGTAGACATTAACATCTTTAGGCATCACTCAGTCACACTATACAAGAGCTCTTACTAGCTTATTGGATGATCAGCCAGGTGTTCCTACACACAACAAAAATATAAAAATGAAAAAAAATATATAAAAAACAACAAATAGCAACCAGAAAGGGTTTACAAGTTATCCTATTTCCACTATTGATTTGGTAAGACAGTTTGACAATAGCATGAGAACTTTTATTTATTCTCTCAAGGTACATCTTTATCCAAACTGAATGCTCTTTGATTTAACCAAAAAAAAAAAGCTTTTCCATTTCATCCTAGGAATCCTATCCGAGCACAGCTGCTAAGCTAACTGGACTGAGCTACCCACTGTGAGCTTTTGTCCTCCCCAATGAAGACAAGTGCTCTAGCATAAGCATAATTTCGATCATCCCTAAATATGCCACTTGCCAATCAAAGAAATGAGGTCCTTAATTATAATGCATCCGTGCCAGAAAAATGTGCATCAGGTTCACCACAGCAGGCATTCTATTGTCACGTAAAATTTAAAATGTTTGTGGATGACGTATTATATTTATTGCAAGCAGCGTTTACTCTAGTTTAAAGAGAGAATGCAAATTCAAAATACAATATATATATGGGCATAAAATATCAGTATAACATTGCACATTGCATTCTTGGATACGAGCACACAGGAGTCTATTTAAGTAAAAAAAGATTTTAACACAACAATATTTTGACACGTTCCTTTTTGCTTGTGCCAACAGGTCAAAAATTGCCAGGATCGCACGGCCTAGGTCCCACACAGAGAATTCTGGTGCCTGGTACGGATACTTATTTATTTTTGTCTGGACCTAAAATAAAATATATATATATATATATATATATATATATATATATATATTCACCCTTTTTCCTGCAGAATCTTCCTCTAGGTTCAGTGCTAGACTCAGAAAACTCCACTTGCTCCCACCACATCTTACAGGGAAAGTGTACCATGGCAGTGCCTGCTGCGTCTCCTCTGTTACAGTGAAAAGTGTGCTGTGCAATCACTGTGAAGCTGACGGGACTCTCATCCACCGATTTGCATGAAAATGTTGAACAATCCTTTATAGAACATGTGCATGGTGTGGTACTTATTTTCTAAGAGGCTAGGTGGTGTCCCAAGGTTAAAGCGCCCAAGACTACGCTACATCGGGGAGGCCGATTCATTAATAGCGCCAGGTAGCGACAGATGAGCGACTGTAGCAGTATTTTCACAGCGCCCGCTAGTAGTCACTATGCTTGGCCGTTGTTCGGTTGTTGACAGCGACTCAGTCGGTGTGCGGTAATGTTGAATATTGGGTGAGGAGTCGCTATTTGACAGGTTCCGCGCTGTATGGGAGCGCATGATAGCGAATGGCCATAGCGAACGGCTCCCACCATATTCATTAACAAATCACGCTCAAAAATTCTCGCGCTGTGAAATGCATGTTTAAACCCCAGAGTGCTGGCGGCGATGGGTTAAAAGTAGTTTTTTAACCCCCAAACAACCATATTTTTTGAAACAAAAAAAAACAAGTTTATAAAAACATTTTGTAATATGAATACATTAATATCAGACCTGTAATATCAATTCTGCACAAATTTTTTTTTTATTTTTTTTTTACCTTAAAAAAAATATCTAACATGGCAGAAGTGGTAACAGAAATTTTCACATTAAAAAAAAAAAATTATTAACAATTAATTATGAATATTTAAAGATTGTTCCATTGAAATGGATTGGAGAGCACCAGGTAGCGAGAGGTCATACCTGTCGCTGTTCAAGGTCGCTCGCTGGCACTGTGGGGTGAGGCTGGAATAATGATGAATGATTCGCTATCTGGCGCTCTCTCAGTCGCTAAGCAGGATCGGCTTGATAAATGTGTGATTGTGGTGGGGAGCCGGCGTTCTCGTGGCGGTGACCGTCATTACCGTTCGCTCACCAGTCGCTACCTGGCGCTATCCCTTGTTAAATAAGGGCCTGACAATAGAACAACACTGCAGCGAGTGATAGGTAGCACCAGTTAAGTGCATCCTGCGCTGAAGCCCGTATTCAAGAAAAAACTACAAACAAGCAGCGCCGGCGCTCTAAACCTGGGTGCTCTAGCAGAGAGCGCCAGGCGTTGTGTGAAAAAAGTCGCTGTGCTAAAACGTATGTGTACGCAAAGCAAATACTGCTGTGAATCGTACGAGCGTACGAAATTTACCGGGTACTAAGATCAGAAAATAACGAGCATTCATGTGCAGGCTCTGAATCAACCCCATTATCTACAGGAAAGTAACTGTTGTGAAATGCCAAAAAAAACAAGGATAGACAAATTTGACCTGAAATTTGCCAAAATTCTGAATTAGCTGAAAAAATGATTTAGATAAAATGCAATACAAATTTAAGTACACTTTCAGTGGCATTTTGAAAGTGTTTTTTTATGCCAAAGAGATGTCCCCAGTATTTTTGTATGTTAGCAATTGTGTGTACAGAGCTAACATCTCTCTTCTTGAAGATATTGGTGTACAGACGGGGAGGCCGATTCATTAACAGCGGCAGGTAGCGACAGTTGAGCGACTGTAGCGGCATTTTCAGAGCGCCCGCTAGTAGTCGCTGTGCTTGGCCGTTGTTCGGTAGTTGATAGCGACTCGGTTTCCCGTAATGTTGAATATTGGGTGAGGAGTCGCTATTTGACAAGTTCCGCGCTGTATGGGAGCGCATGATAGCGACTGGTCAGAGCGACCGGCTTCCACCATATTCCTTAACAAATCACGCTCAAAAAATTCTCGCGCTGTAAAATGCATGTTTAACCCTTTAAACGCCAGCTACGTAAAATTCACGTAGCTGCCTCTCCTGTCATTAAACGCCAGCTACGTAAATTTTACGTACCTGGCTTTCCCCCCTGCTAACTGGCCAAAAAAAATAAAAAAGGCACTCACCTGACCCCTCGTTTGATTCGACCGGGTCTCCCCTTTAAGATGGTGTGCTCCGATTGTCCGTGGGACCTCCTCCGGCTGCAGGGGAGGGCCCGGAATAGGGTGCCCCCCCCCCGTTTTAGCTGCCACTGGCTTTCCTGTAAAAAAAAAAAAAAAAATGACATTTACCTACCTGCATGTGCGCTGGCTCCCGTCGACCCTCCTCTTCACCTGGGGGGCCTCCGATCCCCCCCCAGGGCTTGCCGATCTTCAGGAGAGAGCCCGATGGCGGCCGCCATCTTGCCGCTAAGCCCCGTTCCGTCTCCCGTCAAGCCCCGCCCCTTTTGGGGGCGGGGCTATGACGTCATCCCGGTCCCGATCACCGGCTTCAGCGTTCTCAGCTGTCAGATGCCGGTGATCGGCAACCTGGAAGGAGGTGGCAGGAGATCCTCTGATCTCCTGCCCCCCCTTCTCTGGATGCCGATCACCGGCATCTGTCATCAGAGCGGCGAGGGACAAGAGCTTGCAATCGGAGGTAAGTACAGTAAAAAAAATTTTTTTTTTTTTTTAATAAAATCATTTTGTGTGTGTGTGTTTTTTTTTTACAGTTAACCCTTTGTGAGCTGGTAAGGGGTCTGTCAGACCCCTGTACCAGCTCACAAGGCTCTGGGTCTGGCAAGTCACCTGCGGGCTAGCGGGTGACTTGCCATTAACCCCCAGCCCCCCATTACCTGCCTCCCCAAAGGCCAGGGGGGGGCAGAAGGGCCCGGGCCACTATGGCTATGTGGGCCTGTTCTACAAGCCCCCATAGCTGGCCCGGGTCGGTAACGCTGGGTAGGGGGGACCCTACGTCATTTTTTTTTTTTGGATTTTTAAGGGTTTTTAACCCTTAAAATTCCCAAAAAAAAGGGGTCCCCCACCCTGGGAGGGGGGACCCTATGTCAATTTTTTTTTAATTAACCCCTTATGTCCTGTCACCCAGCTGGTAATAAATGCTTCCAGCATTTTGTGGTGTGGTGTGTTTTTTTTTTTTTTACATTTTAAGTGGATCAACACCCAGGATTTTGACTTTCCTGGGTATTGGTCCTTTCCCCTGGGGCATCCCGATTGGGGATGCCCCGCTGCGTAAAACCCCCCCGATCACCCACAATAACTCACCTTACCCGGGTCCTACGGCGCATGCGCGGCCGCTCGTCCAATCAGCGCGCTCAGAGCGGCTGAGTTATGGACGTCTAAGAGACATCTAAGCTCAGCCGCTCTGAGCGCTCTGGCGGCCGCATCCCCCACTTCCCTCTAACAGGGAGCGTGCCCGCGGCGGCCATTCATAAATAGTCGGCCTGGGCACGCGTCCTGCTAGAGGGATAGCGGGGATGCGGCCCGCGCATGCGCCGTAGGACCGGATTCAAGTAAGTGGTAGCAGGTGTTCCGGGGGGTTTCACACAGGGGGGCATCCCGATTTTGGATGCCCCAGGGGGAGGGAATAGAACGGTCCAGGAATCTTATAGATTCCGGGGCCGATCAGCCCTGGGTGTTGGTCCACTTTAACCCATTGTGAACTTGTAAGGAGTCCATGAGACCCCTGTACCAGTTCACAAGGCTCGAGGGCTGTCAAGTGACCTGCGGCTAGCAGGTGACTTGCCATTAACCCCGGCCCCCCTATTACCTGCCTCCCCGAAGCCCAGGGGGGGCAGAAGGGCCCGGGCTGATTTAGGCGGTGCTGGCTTGTACTTGGCAGGGCGGGGGGCCACCAAAGCTGGCCCCTGCGCCCTGTTCTACAATCCCTGCATAGCTGATCCCCGGGCTGGTTATGCTGGATAGGGGGGACCCCATGTCATTTTTATGGGAATTATTAAGGGTTTTTAACCCTTAAAATAAAAAAAATGGGGGTTACCTCCCCCCCAGGAAGGGGAACCCCACACCGATTTTTTTTAACCCCTTATAGTGTGGATTGTAGTTGTATTTTATTTTTACATGTTATAAAATGTTTTTTCAGTTTGGGGGGGTCTTCTGAACAGTAACAGGGGGCTACCGATACATATGTGGTACCGTTGTAATCGGGAGAAATGGGGCTTTCACATGCAATATGGTTTTCTTTAATAAAACAAATGTTTTATTTGAAATAAAGGAGATAATTTTCTAAAAAAAAATTTTTTATTTTGTTTTGTTTAATTTACTCAAAAATATAAAAAAAAACAGTAAAAAAATTACAAACAAGACATTTCATGTTAAAGCCTAAACTCTGCCGCAAAAAAAAAATATATGATTTTCCTGGAAATTCCTGCAAAAATCACAGTTAAGCATAGCGCAAAATGGTGAAAAATGACCTGTCAAGAGAGGGTGACAAAGCCTAAAGTAGGCTGGCAGTTAAAAGGGTTAGTAGTACCTATGCATGTTGGGTATCGTTCTGCTCGGGGGATTTTGCGCTTTCAGATTTAGCTTGTTTTTTCTTGTTTGCATATTGATATTTTAGAAAAACTCATTTTTTATTCTGCTTTATTATACATTTTTTAAGGAAACCCTGTGCGACCAACGAATTCTTTGAGGGATTACTTCCAGAAAGATGGGCCCACTACAACATGCTGGGTACACTTAGAAAGCTTATCATGTGTACTTTCAGAAAATATATGGTTTGTGGCGGGTATTCCAAATGTAAAGGGTTGTCTTGGTAGAAAAAGCGCAAGGTGCCACTTTGTCTGCAGAGCTGAAATTTTCAAGCAAAATTACCGTCTCCCCAAGCTTTACTTTGGGGTGTTTGGCAACTCTTCCCTTGACAGTAGCTATGCATGTTGGGTATCGTTCTGTTCGGGGGATGTTGCTTTTTTAGATTAACCTGTTTTTTCTTGTTTGCTTATAGTTTTCTTTAGAAAAATGTGGCTTTGATTCTGCTTTTTTATCCTTTTTTAGGGAAGTTTTGTGTAACCAAAGAATACATTGAGGGAGAACTTCCAGAAAATTGTGGCAACATCAACAAGCCTGGTATGCCTAAAAAGCTTGAGGTGTGTACTTCCAGAGAATATATAGTTTGTGGGGGGTATTTCAAATGTAAAGGGCTGTTTTTATTGAAAAACTGCAAGGTGCGCATATTGCTTAGCATAGCTGTATTTGATCTGAAAATCCCCTAAAGCTCTGTTTCAGTTTGGGGGAGTCTCCTGGGCAGGAAAGGGCATCTACCAATACATATGTGGTGCCGTTGTAACCGGGAGAAATTGGGATTTCACACGCAATAAGATTTTATTGACAAACTTACATTTTTTATTACAAAAAACACTACAAATTGTAAAAAATTTATTATTTTTTATTTTTTTGCACATATCTCACCCCAAAATATTAAGAATACACTTAAAAAATGACAAACAAGACATTTCATGTTAAAGCCCAGACTCTGCTGAAAAAAAACAATATACAATTTTTCTGGGAAATCCCTGGAAATCCCTTCAAAAATCACAGTTGAACATGCATAGTGCAAAATAGTGAAAAATGGTCTGGCAACAAAGCGTAACAAAAACTCCAGGTAGGCTGGCACTTAAAGGGTTAAACCCCAGAGCGCTGGCGGCGATGGGTTAAAAGTAGTTTTTTAACCCCTAAACAACCATATTTTTGGAAACAAAAAAAAAAAAAGTTTTTAAAATAATTTTGTAATATGAATACATTAATATCAGACCTGTAATATCAATTCTGTACATTTTTTTTTTTTTTACCTTAAAAAAATTATTTAAAATGGCACAAGTGGTCACAGATTTTTTCACATTTAAAAAAAAAAAAAAACATTAATAACAATTAATTATGAATATTTAAAGATTGTTCCATTGAAATGCATTGGAGAGCACCAGGTAGCGAGAGGTCATACCTGTCGCTGTTCAAGGTCGGACGTGGCGCTGTGGGCTGAGGCTGGAATAATGATGAATGAGTGGCTATATGGCGCTATCTCAGTCGCTAAGCAGGATTGCCTTGATAAATGTGTGATTGTGGTGGGGAGCCGGCGTTCTCGTGGCGGGGCCCGTCATTACCGGCCGCTCACCAGTCGCTACCTGTCGCTATCCCTTGTTAAATAAGGGCCTTGGTGTAAAAATGAAAAAAGATAGATAAGCTCAGGACTCTGAGAGCAGCCTTTGGCACAAAAAATATACACTTTAAAAATGCTATTGGAAGCGCTAATAGGCTCAGCACATGGGAGTGCAACCCAGAAGAGGTGAGTATCCGGCGGCCAGTTCTTTCTGACCATAGTTCCTCTTTAACTTTGAAAATGTTGATTATTTTTTACCTGTTATTTATTAAATGTGACATTGTTACAGTTCTTTTGAAATCAAAGCAACTTCACAAGGACAAATACACAGTACTTTTATAAAAATCTGACTAATGTATAAAACAAATCATTATGTTGTAATGAGCTATATAACTTAGACATCATTTGATGTATGGGCTCTATAGTCTAACATTTCACAGCAGATTAGTTCATCATAGACTTATAGAATTAAGAGAATAAGCAATTACCTTTGAAACTTCATGTAACGCTTTCTCTAATACATACATTTTAAATGAACATTGTTACTTATAAATGGACATTTTAACAGATTCAATTGACTGTGTAATGCAATCAGACTTTTATACTGGTCTTGTCTTATTTATATCCCCTTTTAGTAATAGAAAAGTGAACTGCAAAAAGTCCATGATTCCATGAGTCTTTCAAAAACTTGTAATCTTAGCCACAGTTATTCTTAGTGTTTTGACACAAAAAAATGTTTCTCATGTTTGTTTTTCATCTAAGTGCTTGTGAAGTTGCTGGCTTTATGTGTAGGATACTCACCTTTTTGTCTAACCATGTACATTCTTTCCCACTCAGACAATCATGTAGAGAAGGTGGAAACAAAATATAAAGGGGGAATGGAGAAGAAAAAGAGAGGTAGAGAGATTGTTAAAGAGATATGGAGCACAGAAAAGAGAGGAATGAGAGAATGTGGCAAGGAGGTAGGAATGAAGAGGAAACAATGAAAGATAATCTTAGCACAACACAGAAAGCAATACAAATATTAGGAGTGCTTGGGGAGGGGAAATACATAAGTAAGATATAAAAGAAAAAGAGAGGGAATTTGAAAGCAAAAGAGAAGAAGGGGTCGTGGAAAAAAAGATAAAGAAAGGTGAAAATAGAGGATATATAAGCCTTATAAAAGTAAGGTGGAAAAAAGAGTTACAAGAAATTGTAGAAAAGAGATAGAGAAGAAAAGCAAGTGAAAACAGAGGATAATCCAGAGACTTATTTAAAAAAAAGTATGTGAAAAAAAAGAAAGGGGAGAAAATGTGATTGGGTGAAAGGAGAAATGAGATAGGGAATCAAGGACATATTAAGAGTGGTGGAGGCATTCTGAGCCAAACAATAGCACACTGCAGGTGGATTTACCAGCCAGACTGGACTAATCATTGGGTGAATGCAGGTGTGGCAGTGCTTGGGTAAGTCCAGTCTATGTGTAGTAAGGAGTGTCTGGTTCTTTTCATGACATTAATTGCTGTACATTGTCTTATAAAAGCTCCCGTGATGTGCCCGGGAGCCGACCTGCCATCATGACTGGAGTAATACTGCCATTATTACTAATATCATGTATGTCTGAGCAATCATCCTGTGCTGCGGGAGTAAGTGGTGTAGGCCGTATTGCTATGACTAGTAAGAGTGGACCTGGGGTACAAGCATCAGGTGGCTTCTCTATAATCATGCCCTGGTTGAAGATAAGCAAAGAAAGAAAAGAGAAAGGATCACATAAATGAGAGAAAGATGGAATCAGGAAAGGCATGTCTGTCCTCCTTGGGGAGATTTACATAGTTTGCACAACTAGTGAGATACAGCAATGCACAATAATGAGTTTCAACAGAACACACTGCAACCCTTTTTGTTGTATCCCAGTAGTCCACTTTCATTGACTTTCCCTAGGACCTCAGATCAGACCATCACTGAAGTCAAAAAGCAGTGCTTCATACTAAGGTCCTGCTTTACTTGGATGACGTCTTACACTGGTGCTGCAGGTGGGTGAATGAACAGAAAGAGAATGGAAGGTAAGACGAAAGTCATATGCCGTTTGGAATGATCTAAGGTCTACTAGAAAGTCCATTAAAGGGAACTTTCCTTTTAATATCCCCGTCCAGGCACACATCCTTCCTCCCACCTTATTCCATTGGGAACAGTGTAATATGTAATATGAGCCATTTCAAAGCATTCCGAAATCTTAAATTATATGTAAATACCCCATGTAAGTGAAGCTGCTTTATTTGCTTCAATATCTGGGTCATGGCTGAGCTGAGAAGGGTAATGGGGCAATTTTATGAGTCTTGAGCAGGCTCTGGATGGTCAGAGACTGCTGTGGGACCACTGCTTTCACACTCTGAGAGCTGTTAGGGCAGAGTTGATATTAACCCACCTTTTGCTTGGCCATGGAGAAATTGGAATTGAAGGGAGCCCAAACTTTGGATCTCAGCTGTGGCTTCTAACTTGCAGCAAATGGAGGGGAGGCACATTTGACAGGCATCAGGTGAGCTGCCTAATTATTGATGTTGTTTTTTTTATGTTGTTTGACACATCTAACAAGGCAGTCCCTAACCTGGTGGCTCTCAGCCTCTTCAGATAGGCAAATCCTTTCTTCCAGTATAGTGGAAGATCATCACTACGGACGCCAATTTAACACATTGGACATACCGTCCGGATTCAAACAAACAATCGGATGGCAGTGGCATGCATCAATGACCAGAGGGGCACCAGAAGCAGGAAAGCTTTCATGGAGGTGAGCCCGATCTTACTTTGGGCCGAGAATCAGGCTCCATACATCTCGACAGTACACATACCAGTAGTAAACTACTTGCAGGCCGATCATCTCAACAGAGAGGTCCTGCATCAGGGGGAATAGTCTTTCAGTCAGAGGGTCTTTCAATCTCTACGCATGCACTAGGGGATCCCAGACACAGATCTCTTTGCGTCACGACACAAAGAGTTCCGAAGTTTGTGCCCCAGTCCAGGGATCCTCTAGCATGCCCCAGTCCAGGGATCCTCTGGCAATTGCAACAGATGCCCTAACTCTTCAGTGGTCAGCATTCAAGCTTCTTCATGCTTTCCCTCCGATTCCACACCTGGGTCGAGTACTAAAAAAGATAGCTCATGAGGAAGTCCCAACGATTCTGGTGGCTTTTCTGTGGCCAAGGAGAAGCTGGTTCTAAGACATAGTAAGGATGTCAGAGGGCGACCCGTGGAGGTTACCCGACAATCCATATCTTCTCACACAGGGGTCTCTAAGGCATCCCAATTCACAAGTTCTGCCTTTGACGGCCTGGCTCTGGAAGCCTCTATCTTGGCAGAGAGGGGTTTTTCTGCCAGAGTCATCCACATCATGATTCAGGCCAGGAAGAGGTCTTCATCAATGATCTACTATAGAGTCTTGGTGTGAATCCAGAGGGTTCACTTGTAGAACTTTTTGTGTTTTTTACAGGAAGGTCTTGATGGAGGTATTCAATTAAGTACTTTAAAAGGACAGATATCTGCTTATCTATCTTGTTTTCAGAAACCCATAGCTGGGAATAAGTTTATCAAGACATTTTTACAGGGAATCACTCATGTGCTCATAAGCCATTTCTGCCGATTTGGGACCTGAACTTTTTTTTTCAGCTCTTCAGGGTCCTCCTTTTTGAACCTATGGCCATTGCGTCGTTAGGTTTGATGACCCTTAAGGTTATCTTTTAGTGACAATAACCTCAGTAAGGAGGGGTTCTGAATTAGCAGCTTTATCGTTTAAGCGTCTGCATTTAGTGTTGCATAAGGACATGGCCGTTTTCCATTTTAAACAGGGTGTTCTTCCTAAAGTGGTTCCTCTTTTTTATCTTAATGAAGAGGGGTTTTGCCTTCCTTATGTTCTGCTCCATCGTCCAATAAGGAAAGGGTTCTCCACTCGCTAGATGTAATGAAAGCATTGAAATATTATCTCACTACTACACAATCTTTCCGCAGGTCAGACTCCGTATGTGTCATACTTGAGGTTCCATGGAAAGGTCTTCCACCAGCTAAGTACACCATTAGTCAATTGATTAGACAAGCCGTGGTAAGAGCCTATGTCTCCAAAGGGAAGAATCCTCCCTTTTAGGATTACTGCTCATTCGACACGAGCTATTGGCACATCTTGGGTTTTTTAGCATCAAGCTTCAGTAGAACAATGATGCAAGGCCGCTACTTGGTCTTTAATTGGTAGGAAGGAATTACATACAGAAGTAAACTAGATGGTGTTGGAATGTCTTATTCCTGATAAAAAGGAATAAGGTTTTTGGGATCCCACACAAATTAAGGCTACTGCCTTTGGAGATCCATATCGCTACTTAATACTGCTGATGGCCTGAAGTAAGATGGAAGAGAAAAGATAATTCAGTTGAGAACTTACCTGTAAAATTAATTTCTCTTCCATTATTAATTCAGGACATCAGACCCTTCCTGTCTACTAGGGTACTATGTCCATTCCTTGGATGCCTAGTCTTAGTGGATTGGTAAATATGTTAATAGTTTGATCAGCGTAAAAAAAAAAATTAAATAGAGAGAGGAGTATTGTATTTTGTCTCCAGCCTTTTGTCTACAACAGGAGATATAGATATGCCTCCCAGGCAACTGGTTCTACTGCTTTTCAATGAAACTGGATTGCAGGAAGTCAGCCTGAGGATATAGGCTGAGAGGAGGAGCCACGCCTTTATCTTGCAGTTCACGCCCTTTGGCCAAGAGGTTAACCATTAGGTCCCAGTGTCAGTGTTTGTTCATGAGATCCATGATGGCAGTGTCATCCGAAAACTTCATAAACTTCTATCTGCATAGAGATGTAATCATCTGGATAAGGAATGAACAGTAACATGATAAGATTAAAGTGCTATAAAGAACCCATGCTTATTGTAATTAGGCTGAACACAAATGATCCAAGTTTCATGCATTGTGATCTACCAACAAGAAGGTTTTTTAATCACTGAAAAACTCACTTGCCCCATCTGCATGCTTGATACTAAATCATTAGGCTCGATTCAGAGACACATTTGTCTGGACTTCTGTAGCTGTCTGTGAAAGTTTTGGTGGGTGTTTGTCATTTTTTTGCTTTTTTTCATTCATTTTTCATTCGTACGAACGTTCGGGAATGCGCTTTCGATAAACGGAAGCAAATCGGAACATTTCCGTTAGTTCGGATCATTTTCCAAACAAAACTGGAATTTTTTTGTTTGTTCAGATAACTTCCTTTGTTGGGATGGGTTTCCGTCTGATTCAGAGAGCTGATTTCCGACGTATCCGTTTCATTTCCGATCCACTTACAGGACCTTCGAGGGCTCAGATTGCTATTGTTGAACATGTTTTGAGGCTATGTGGAGGAGTCTGCGCGCCTTTAGCACCAAGGCATTGCATGTAAAAAATGTTACATTGTCATTTCATTTACAAAATACATTAACACAAAACTAATGGGCCCAGAAATATTTAAAGATGAATATTCACATGACCGAGAAGTGATTTGGGTAAGTTTTAGGGGGCTAAAATGGAAGAAGAACCTAACCGAGAAGTGGTTTGGGTGAGCTTTAAGGGTCCAAAAGGGAAGATGGAGGATAGTGCTAAGTGATTTAGCTAAACATTGTAGTAGAAGTGAGGGTGGCAAATATGTAGGCGAGCACTTTAATGAGTTAAGTTTGTAGTGCGCAGGCGCAAGATCATAAGGATTGCCGTCTGAACGATTATTTATTGAAAAAGGGAAACTAACGGGAAACGTAAAGGATTCATGGGAGGATACAATGGGAAAAGGGCAAAAACGAAAGCCTACGTTGTAACATGTGAAAATGAAACGGAAAAGTCTTGATGGAAAATGACATCCTCGTATTCGTAATCTGCCTTACGAACGGACGGAAACTTTACAGACGGATAGCAATGCATGCATAGAATCGCTCGCACACTCATACGAGAGCAGAAACATTTCCAAAAAAAAACAGATCGGAACTAAAACGGAAGTTTTTTTTGTCTCTCTGAATCGAGCCTATTGTCTGCAATTTAATTTGCTTCTCCATCCACTCAAAGCTGAAACGCCACCGTACCGATTTTCTCCTGGTAGCTGCAATTTTGGAGCTTGCTTTCCAAGCATCCCAGTCAATGCACAGCATCAGGAAACTTCCTCTTTCCAGGTGCCCTGCAGCTCCATAAGATGCCATTTTTTTTAATTGACTACAGCAGGAGTAACAAAAATTATTTTTTATTCTCTAGGGAGGGATGCATATGAGCACTGTTTCTTGTAAAGTTGTTGGTCCAGGTTAATGTTGATGACAGCTTGGCACTTTGCATGGTACTGGACGGGACACTGGACATAGTCAGACGAAGCAGAAATTGGTAAATACTTGGAACTGGATGTAGCACTGGAAAAAAAAAAGCGAGCACATTGGCAGGCTCAGCTGACATGCTGAGCCTGCCAATGCCTGCTGTTGTTAAGCAATGGGGACCTTGAGGCTACATCAGTACTGGAGGTAATACGTCAGAAGGCCATGGCAGCCAAAGCTTCCAAGTTTTAATCGTCACTGCCTGAATCCAGGACTATCCACCACAACCCCTGCAGGAGACCAGCGTGGGAGCAGAGGCCAGGCAAGTACCACACTGTGGTATATGCAATGCTCAGATCTTGCCAATAAAATAGGATATTAAGCTATATATGTATCTTCCCTCCCAGATGCCCCTCCCCCATATGAGGATGCCCTGGGGAGCATTGGGGTTTCTACTTCTTTAAGATCCAATCTAACTCCCACACCATACATATTGAAAACTCCAGGGTAAACACCTGCCATAATAGGTACCAAAACATGGCTACCAAAATACCACCTATAGCCAAAATACTACTTTATAACAGAGGTGTCTTAACTGTGTGCTAGAAAATCACCATTGAAAATGTCTTATTAGAGGAGATAGGGCAAATAGCTAACAATAAACACAAAGGTTAGGATGCAAGAGGGACTTCACAGAAATCTCGTGTGTTACAAGCTGCAAATAAAGCTCTGTAAAACAGTAATTTTCTCAGTCAGTATTTCTTTTGAGCTGATGGCACAGAGCACCGTTGTGTGGTATAATTTAAATGAGCTTATATCAAACTATAATGAGAATGTTCTTTAAAAGGTGACCCCTAGTTAGACAAGAAAAAGACAAATGAAAAGCAAAAGCAAACAACAGTTGGTCTCGACTGATACTTGGCGATAATCAAGTTGGCTAACCCAAGAAAGCAACTTAAATTTTCTTGTTTTCTTTTCTGATAAAATGACTTTAAGATTGAGAAAATTAGCTTGAGCAACAAAAGGTATAATAGAGCAGGTGTTTACCTAGTTTCAAGCTCCTTTAAGACAGTGATTTAAATTGATTGCCATTTTAACTGATATTGTGCATGTTTTTTTATTTTTTATACTGATGATTTGTGTAAGACACAAAAGAGAAAAATTAACAATTATGAGAGGCATCAGGGATTTTGTGGACTAAACTAAATTGTATGTAACAGTGTTACAGGTGCTTACATGAATAAATAAACATAATGTTTACATTAGAGGCCTGATTTATCAAGCACTTTCTGCCAGAATACGCCACATTGGTGAAAATTAGAGCGTTCAAATATAAATTTAAACTATGTTTTTACACTGCTGCATGTTGCATCATTGCAAGAAAAATAGAAACATAGAAGGTTGACGGCAGAAGGAGAGCATACGCTCCATTTAGTCTGCCTTAATGTGTATACTGTATGTGCTCTTTATCTTAGGATAGATGTGTGCTTATCCCAGGCATGTTTAAATTCACTGACTGACAATTTTTCAACTACCTCTGTTGGAAGTTTGTTCCAAGCATCTACTACACTTTCTGTAAAATAATATTTTCTAACATTGCTCCTGATCTTCCCTCTGACTAGCTTCAGGTTGTGCCCTCTTGTTCTATCATTAAGTTTCTTCTTAAAAACACTTCCCTCCTCAACCTTATTCAATCCTTTCACATATTTAAAAGTCTCAATCAGACCCCCCTCTTCCTTCTTTCCTCCAGACTGTACAAATTCTTTAAGTCTCTCCTGATATGTTTTAAGTTTAAGTCCTTCTACTATTTTTGTTGCCCGCCTTTGGACACGTTCTATTTGAAAAATGTCTTTTCGCAGGTGAGGTCTCCAGAACTGCACACAGTATTCTAGCTGTGGCCTCACCAGGGCTCTATACAGCAGCATCACAACCTCCCTCCTCCTACTGGTGATGCCTCGAGCTATGCAGCCGAGCATCCTGCTTGCTTTTCCCACTGTCTGCCTACACTGTCCACTCATCTTGCAGCTATCAGTAATCAGTACCCCTAAATCTCTCTCCTCCGAGGTCCTGGCTTACACAGTACTGCCCATACGGTACTCAGAGCAGGGATTCCTTCTACCCATACCCGTGCATGATTTTACATTTAGAGGCATTAAACTCTAGTTTCCACAGTTTTGACCATCTATCCAGTAAAGCTAAATAATTTTCCATGTTGCAGACACCTCCAGGAGTATTCACCCTATTACTAATCTTTGTATCATCAGCAAACAGGCAAACTTTTCTTACCAAGCCTTCCCCTATGTCACTTACAAATATATTAAAAAGAATGGGACCCAGGATAGAACCTTGTGGTACACCACTTGTAACTTGTCTCTGTTCAGATTGCACGCCATTAACAACAACACTCTGATACCGATCCCTCAGCCAACTGGAAATCCACTGAACTATCCAGGGATTGAGTCCTACTTTCAATAACTTGTCTATGAGCTCTTTATGTGGTACAGTGTCAAAGGCTTTGCTAAAATCCAGATAGGTGATATCCACAGCACCACCTTCATCTAACACTTTAGTGACATTGTCAAATAAATCGATAAGATTGGTCTGACATGATCTGCCCTCAGTAAAGCCCAGCTGTTTTGTGTTCAACAGGTAATTAATTTTAGGTGGGAAATTATGTGTTTTTTAAGAGCGTTTCCATTAATTTGACGACTATAGATGTTAAACTAACTGGCCTGTAATTACTGGCTTCTTCTCTACTCCCCTTCTTATTAATTGGTACGACATTGGCCATTCTCCAATCATCTGGAACCTCACCAGTTGCAAAGGAAAGGTTAAGTAAATCAGTCAGGGGGGTGGCAATCACAAATCTAAGTTCCCTTAGAACTCTGGGGTGGATTCCATCTGGACCCATCGCCTTACTTACCTTTAGATGTGCCAGCTCGGCAAAGACATCAGCCTCCAGAAACTCCAGAGCTATGCCCTCCCAGCTGGATGCTGTGCTATTGCCATGCCTGCTACTATCTGAAAATACTGAACAAAAGTAGCTATTCAGATGGTCAGCCACAGCCTTATCTCCGTCAATATAGTTTTTTTCCCTATTTCTAATTCTTGAGACTGCATTGTTTTTTTTCTTTCTGTCACCGATATATCGGAAAAAGGTTTTATCTCCCCTCTTCACAGATTTGGCCATTTCTTTCTCCTTTTGCCCTTTAGCAGCCCTTATAATCAGTTTTGCTTCCTTCTGTTTGATTTTATACGCCTCTCTGTCAGCTACACTTCCACTTTCTTTATACTTCTAATAGACTTCTTTTCTTTTATGATAGTGCTGACCTCCCTACTAAACCATAGCGGTTTCTTCTTCCTTTTATTCTTGCTAGTTTGTTTCACATATTGCTTAGTTGCCTTTAAGATGGCCATTTTTAATAGTGACCACTGTGACACTTATGTATGTTGATATTATCCCAAACCAGGGATTATAGCTCCAAGTGTCCTTCTGAGGAAATAAAGTTCAGCTTTGGAAGTCCAAGTACTGCTGCTCAGTTATTAAGTCCAAGTGGTGCTGCTGACGCTGATGCTGATACGTGTTTCGGTTTAGTAACAAAAACCTTCCTGAGAGTGTTGGGTAACAAGCGGTGTCCAGTTGCGAGAGAGAAGCGTAGGCACTGGTTTGGGATAATATCAACATACATAAGTGCCTCACAATCTCCTTAAGGTATAGCAACCAATCTTTTATCTACTTTGAAACCAATCTCTGCTGATCCATATCTTGCTATAAAATCCTATGCTGTGTGCAACCAACCAAACACAGATCCCAGGATATTTGATGTACTATATATATTGTAAATACTGTGTCTATTAGTGTACCAGCCCTCCAGCCTTATGTGTTACCTTCATGTGAATCCTAAAACTCCTATGTTAGACGCTTGATGTATATAAATAAATCCACCTTCCTTTTTTTGCAACTTCACTTTTGTGTTTAGGTGTGCATTCATAGTATATTGTTTGTTGATACCTCTAGGGACTGTGGTCCCATAAGTTTGAATTGCACCCACATAGCTACTACTTCATTTTCTTTTTGCTACTTGAGTGTGCTTACCAAATATTTCTAATCTCTGGATATGACAGCCATTAATTCACAGAGCTTGTTGCCCAAGCTGCGAGCATTGGTACACATCATGTGGATGTTGCTGGTATTGTATTCTAGTGTGTCCTTGATCTTTCACCTCTACCCTACCACTGACCAGGTTTCCTAAAGTGCCAATGCCCTGCTTCATCCTAATTGGTAGGGGACAGAAATCACCCTTACAAGTTAAATCTCTGCTTAAAGTGGACCAACACCCAGGATTTTGACTATCCTGGGTCTTGGTCCACTTCGGTGGGGCACCCCCGATCGGGGTGCCCCGCTGTGTGAAACCCCCCCTAACCCCCCGAAAAACTCACCTCTCCCCGCTCCCAGCGCCGACGTACAAGGGAAGATCCTGAACGTCTAAGCGGCGGCGGGCGCCGCCGCCTCCCTCGCGTCACTTTGAACGCGCGCGCCCCCGTGCCGGCCATTCGCAGACGGCCGGCGCGGAGGCGCGCACGCCTACAGGGGCGCGAGGGAGGCGGCGGCGGCCGGCCGCCGCCGAAGATAAGGTAGGTGAGTTGGGGTGTTTGGGGGGGTTTCACCCCGCGGGACATCCCGATCTCGGATGTCCCGCGGGGTGGGGGGTGATCGGCCCGGGAATCTTATAGATTCCCGGGCCGATCACCCGTGGGTGTTGGTCCACTTTAACAACATGCCGAAAAAAATATAAATTACATTTTGCACTTCTCTAATTTGCACCATATTTTATACTTTTTTTAATATTCTTTTTTTTTATTTTGCACAATGAAATATAACAAATAAAGACAAGGTCAAGTGGGAAGGGTAACCGGGTTACAAGGCACCATCATACACATGCTTTGCCACCTTAACACGTTCTCTGGCACAGCATCATTTCTCACATTGTCTAATATCTGTTCCATTACCCCTAATGGGGGTGAGCTATATCATTCTATGCTTTTCAGCCTTCACAAGGGGGTACCTATTACATTTGCAGAGGTTGCCTGGTGCCCGGCCCTACCCAGGCTTCCACGCCCCCAACCTCCTCCATCTTTGCAAAACCTCTGCTCCTTGGGTGGCTATTCCTATCCTCATTTCTAGGGAGCCACAGCTCTTTTAAAGTGCGTCTCCTGCACAAAAATGACCTTCGCCCTGTGTCTTTTCAATTCCTGCCAGAGAATTGTCCTCTTCTCTGGGGAATTGAGGCCCTTGACATTCAGAAAAACTACTTTCATCAAATTCATTTCAAGCAACCGTAGTGAGGCCACGTGCTTAGTGATCTGCTTTAACACCTGCCTCCGGGCCTAGCCCCACACAGAAGCAGGTAGGGGGATAGGGCAAGGAGGGAGAGTGTCCAGTTGAAACAACTTCGGACGGAGGCCCCTATAGAGACAGCCTCCGGAAACGGTGCCTCTTTTGTTTGCGCACCAAGTATTTGGGGGGTTGGAGGACTGAAACTAGGGTCAGCAGGATGGTAGTCACACTAAGTCTGCACCCACCTAGTGGTGCACTATAAGGCGCTGGTAGCCAGGGAAATATAAGTTAAGTACCTGACGTCATAGCCCTCGAGGCCCCTGCGACATTCACTTGGGGCCTTATTTATCAAGGGATAGCGCCAGGTAGTGTCTCACTAGCGCCAGGTAGCGCCAGCTATCGGCGGCTACCGACTCCAGAACGCCAGGCTGCGAACACAATCACGCATTTATCATGCTAAATGAGGCTAGCGCCGGCGAGAGCGTCAGCTAGCGCGGGATTCATCATGTTGCAGACTTCAGCGAACAGCGCCGCTGCTAATCCCATCACAGCGCCAGGTATGACCTCTCGCTACCTGGCGCTCTCCAATGCATTTCAATGGAGAAATCTTTAAATATTCATAATTAATTGATATTAATGTTTTTTATTTTTTATTTTTTTATTTTTTTAAATGTCAAAAATTCTGTGACCACTTCTGCAATGTTAGATATTTTTTTTAAGGTAATAAAAATAAAAAATAAAAATTTGTGCAGAATTGATATTACAGGTCTGATATTAATGTATTCATATTACAAAATGTTTATAAAAACATGTTTATTTTTTTTTAACAAAAATATGGTTGTTTGGGGGTTAAAAAACTACTTTTAACCCATCGCTGCCAGCGCTCTGGGGTTTAAACAAGCATTTCACAGCGCGAGAATTTTTTGAGCATGATTTGTTAATGAATATGCTGGGAGCCGTTCGCTATGGCCATTCGCTGTCATGCGCTCCCATACAGCGCGGAACCAGTCAAACAGCGACTACTAACCCCGTATTCAACATTACCGCACACCGACTGAGTCGCTGTCAACAACCGAACAACGGCCAAGCACAGCGAATACTAGCGGGCGCTGTGAAAATCACGCTACTCTCGCTCATCTGTCGCTACCTGGCGCTATTAATAAATCGGCCTCTTGATAGTTATCCGGGGGAGGAAGCGGATAAGTAAGGCAAGCGTGCTGGGAATGTTTCTATTTAACATTCACTGCAGGAGAACATTGAACCAGGTACCGAATTCACCGGTATCCCAACTATGTTTTGCCCATTAGAAACCCGATGGGGGGAGTATGGGCCAAACAGGTAACACATGAAATTTTCAACATGTCTCAACTCAACTTCCCGACTGTCCCGTGCCCCACCATGCCAGCCCCCCGCCCGCCACCCGGCCATCCACTCATATGGTCAGTGCTGTAGGATAGTATTGTCTCAAGCCGGGAGGGAGGCAGTGAGGGTCTGTGCGGCGAGGCCGAGGCCATTGATATCTACTGTCGACGACCCCTCATCCCCCTCCTGTCCCCGCGGGGACCTCCTCCGAGTCTCTGCGGCAATTGTCTTTTATAGACTGCCAGGTCGGGGACCATCCAGTCCGGGGCATCCACGAGTCCGCCTCCAGGAAGTGGAACAAGTCCAGCAGCTGGCCAGGAGCCCTGAGGACAAAAAGCTCCCCATTCTTCTGGACCAGAAGCTGGAATGGGTGGCCCCATCTGTATGAAGCCCCCTGCCTCTGGATGGTTTCCAACAGGGGTTTCAGAAGCTTCAACTTGTGCAGAGTCCTCCGTGAGAGATGACCTGTGCCCCCCGAAACAAAACTGGGCCCTTCTTCCAGGCCCGCCGGAGCACATCTTCCTTGATTTTGAAAAAATGTACCTTGCAGATGATGTCTCTTGGTCTGCTCACATCGGGGGGACGGGGCCCTAGAGCCCTGTGCACCCAGTCCAGCTCAATGTGATTCGTGCTGGGGAGGTCGAGGAGCTCATTGAAGATGGAGGAAACCACTGATGCCAGATCTCTTGGCTCCACTGATTCCGGGACTCCATGGAGACAGAGATTATTTCTGCGACTCTGATTCTCCACATCGTCCTTGGCCGGCAATAGGTCAGATAGGAGGTCTTTGTTCCCTTCTTGTTGCAGTTCAAGTGCTGTCATACACGTTTCAAGCGTTCTTTGCAAGGCCTCCACTACAGAGCTGCCAGCTCCCTCTTTAAGGTGCCCTCCATTCTGGAGACATATCTATCAAAATCACCTCACGTCGGCAGTCCTCGCATGGCTTCGCTGGCTTCTCCCGGCACCTTACATCTTCTGCCTCGCCACTGCGAGCGTTCCGGCCCCACTGGCACTCCTCCTCTTGGTCTGTTGGCTCCTCCGCCCGGTGTGACAGATGGCGGAGGCTCTCCGACTGCGGCGCAGCTCCTCCACCCCCTCTTGTCTTGGATTCAGTTCCCGAGGTTTCTCTTGCTCCCCGTGCCTGGGAAAAAAAAGGGGATGGAGGTTTCCTGGCCCCTTCGTGCCTATCCTCTACTCTTCCCCCACTTTGGTATCAGGTCTGATGCTCTTCTTGGTGCCTGTGTGCCTCAGCTTCTGTAATGGCTCCCTCCTGACACTTCTTCACGCCGCCATTGTCAAGCCACGCCCCCCATATTTTATACTTTTAAAGAGAGCTTAAATAATTCCCTCCCCACAAATCTGCCCTTCACATTAGTTAAATGTATAGTCCAAGCAATAGAAATAATAATGCAGCAAAAAGCTTACTTGAAACCTGCCCCATATGCCTCTCCCCCATTTTTTAGGACACTGTAGATGAAGTAAGAAGTGCTTTAAGGTTGAATTTAAGGCTTTAAGGCTCACCTTATCACTATTCCAGTGCAGGAAGTGACACTGTATCCTTGGTCCTTTTGGCAGCCGGGGTGCAGAGGAGGCAGTAGGGAAAGTGAGTAGGATGCTCAGCTGCCTAGCCTGAGGCATTACCAGCAGGAAGGGGGAAGTTGTGATGCCACTGTATAGAGCCCTGGTGAAGCCACAGATAGAATACTGTGTGCAGTTCTAGAGATCCTGCCTAGAAAAATACATTATTCAAATAGAACAAGTGCAAAGGCAGGCAACAAAAGTGAAGAGACTTAAATAACTTAATTTATACAGGTTGCAGAAAAGAAGGGAGAGAGGAGACATGTTTGAGACCTTTAAATATGTTAACTCGTTAAGTGCCAGCCTACCTAGAGTTTTTGTCACTGTTGCCAGACCATGTTTCATGTTTTTTGCATTAATTGTACTTAGGTTACCCACTGCTAAAATGCGTTTTTATGCCTGCCAATCATTTGTCATGTCATTTGTATGTCCCCAATGTCATTCAATGTGTTTTAACCATCCCCAGTTAAAGCCTTTTTGTGTATTACACCTGGAGCAGTATGCCTGGGTATCGTGGTTTCATAGCACCTGCACTGGCACTGTTCATTTACATGTTAAATACAAATTATTTCTGGCCCTTCCCACCGGCACTACCTGTTGCTAGCACTATTGGAAGACACAGACACAGCGCCTGGGGTAGCCTACAATGCCAAACCCTAACAGCGCTGTCTGCCTCTGGCCGGCGTTGCAGCTGAGGCGCTAATAGTGTCTCTCTGCAGATGCTCAAGTGTCGCTACAAGGTTGAGCATTTTTGCACTACAAAAAATGGACTTTTAAAACCTGTCACCCAGATTTTTATTCTTTTCTGTAAAGGAAAAAAAACAAGCTTGGCTGGATTTTTTTATGCTGGTTTTTTAACTGACCCAATTTTCTTGCTTTCAAGTATATTTATCTGGATTTTTATTTTTTTTTTTTTTTTTTTGCACTGGTGCTCCTTTAAATGATACACATAAAACTATTTATTAGGAAATTGTTCCCGCTTGGCTGAAATGTTTAAGTATAAGGCCAAGGTTTTGGGACACATTTGGCAGCCTTTGACTTGAAAACCTCACAAGACAAGCCTATTACTAGACTAAATATTTTCTTTTAGATCTCTGACCAACTTCTAGCCATACAAATAAACTAAAAAAAAACTCATTCCAAAAACTCATGTAAAGTACTCTACAACGATTTTAATTAAAGCGAACGAAATACAAAACTGTCACGTAAATATTTGTTCTGTTACTTATAAAGATTATTCAAAAATGTGAATTCTTGGTAGTACATACTTAATAGTAAAATCGAAACACTCCTTAGCCTCAACCATGGCATCAAATTGATAAATAATAAGAGGCTGTGAATGAATGTGCAAAAGCTCTTAAAGAATAAATGAAAGTTCACGCACATTTGAGACATGGGGGATGGGCCTGCCAACTACTATAATGATGTTTAGAAATAAAGAGTCTGTGTTATGTCTGGTGGCCCTGGTGTTTTGTGTTAAGCTGACCCCGGCATTGTACCGTTTCAATTCAAACTAGAGTGCAAACTTTCAGACCTGGTCTGTCGAAGGGATTTTGTAAGCAACCCAAATTTACATTTCAGATTTGAAGGCAAGGGCAAAGGTTCGTGTTCACAGGTTTGAGATCATGTTTAATATCATATGACAGCTTTGTCAAACACTATAGAGTTAAAAAAAGGAAAAAAAAGTTGTCTTGGATCTGGATATTTAAAGGGACACGGCCA
Source organism: Gastrophryne carolinensis (assembly GCA_027917425.1). NCBI lineage: Eukaryota > Metazoa > Chordata > Amphibia > Anura > Microhylidae > Gastrophryne > Gastrophryne carolinensis. The sequence goes on from CM051237.1 coordinate 398,588,718, forward strand.
CCGAAATAAGGAAAAATACTAAGTTACATATTTAAGGTGTACTGTTACACTGTTGTGTGGCCACATCATAACTACACATCCTTTGTAATAAAAATGTCTCTAGTAATGGAGTATTCCTATTGATCCTACCATGTGATAGCTATTTAGATGACTGCCAGCAATGTAATTGTGCCTTTCTCTTCAGCAGGCTGCTACTTTAGGTTTGCTGTAAATCAGGTCATTTTTTAAACATAGGAAATGTTAATTATTCACAAAAAGGAGACAGCTGGTATGGATGAAATGGCTGTCCAGAAACAAAGGCAGTTACAAAATAGGGAAAATAGGGAGAACATACAAATGTAAACTGAAAAAAAATAAATAAACTGGAAAATATAGAATATTGATATCTGAAAATATAAAAAAAGAATAAAATGTTTATAATAATAATAATCTTTATTTATATCGTCCACAATTTCTACATGTTTTACAATTATATGTCTGTACAAACAGAGCCATAAATTACATAGGAGCAAAATAGTCAGCAACCAAAACAAAAGGAGTAAGGGCCCTACTCGCAAGAGCTTACAAATAGTGATGTGATTCAGATTTGGGATGAATCTAGATTTGATCCGGGTCAGACTGGTGCTCTCCATCATGGAAACTGGCAAGAAACGGGGCAAATTATCTGCCATGCCACCCCCGACGGTGCTGGCAGGTGGCATGTCAGCTCCCACTTTGAGTGAACTGGTATATAGGTTAAAAATACAATTAAAAAAAAAAAACTTGCATTGTCTTCCTTTATCTGTCCCCAGCTGGAAGGCATCCTCTCTGCAGTTCAGATGGTTTGGGTGCTTTCTCATGGTCCAATGGTTATCATCTTCTTCTTCTTGCCAGTGAGTGACTGTTGCCGCTGCTCTGCTGGCATCTATAGTGAGGGGGGCACAGGTCCCCCCTCCTCCTTCCCAGGTGGCCATCCAAGCTAGTGCCAGGTACTCTTCTGAAGGAAACCTTTTTTTACCACAGGGGGAGCCATGTGACTAATGACATCACTAGCGGGGAATTCTTAGGAAATGTTCCTTTATGTTTCTCCCTAGCTTGGTGGGCTACCAGGGAGGAAGTGCAGGGGCATGTGTCTCTCCTAACTACAGATGTCAATAGAGCAGCTGCGACAGCCGCATCATGCCATGAAGATGATGACAGCGCAGGACCAGGTGGAAGCCGCCTCCCCAACGTCTTGCAGCAAGGACGCTGAGCAGCAGGGAGCAGATCAAGGAGGATGTGGCCAGCTGAGCTATCGCATCCAGCATTCAGGAGTACCGGAGATTCTGGGGTCCATTCAGCTGAATGGCTTGCGAGACAGATAGACCCCACTCTGGCTCATCACTAACCACTATAAAGATATAGGAGTGTCAAAAATAGTGCTAATAAATTCTGCTTTTACTTTAAAGTAAAAATAAAATGAACTTATCAGCTCTATATTTTAGACTATGGTATTGGTCATCTAAAAGCTCGAGGTTTGTAATAGCTCCTGGGCAAGTATCAGTGGGCCCCTTTGTGGTTTGTTAAATGCCATGTCACATCATGTCACCCATCAGCTCTGCTGCCACTGATGGCTCTTTCTCTGATCATTCTCCAGCCCTTGTTGCCTTCTCTATTTTCACTGAAGAGTCCACCTTTGTTGGTCATCTTCTGGTCCTTGCCACCTTCTCCACTGCTACTGAGAGGTTTACCAATGCTGTTGATCATCTTTTGGTCCTCTCCACCTTCTTCATTGCTGCTGATCGTCTGGACCTAAGACCAACCTTGAGCAGCTCTTCATACAGGATACCCAGCCTACCAGAGAATCATCCCATGACAAACTTCCTGTTAGACCATCCTGTTAGACCATCTGTCTGTTTAAAAATATCCCTCAAACTAGAAAAAATGTTAACAGGCAGTGGGGGCAGGCTAATTATTTGTGAAGCAATGACCACTTGGGGGTGATTTGAAACTGGCTTTTTATTAAGAATTTTTTTCTCAACAAACAATAAAGTGCAAGAAAAAACTTGTTTTCAATTTTTCCTAAAAATCACGTGTGCCTTTGATGGGGCATTTTACACGTGGGGTTTTTCCTAATGCGGTAAGCATATTTTTATAACATCATCCTATAGACTATATAGATATATTTGGACAGGCCTTGGACAATTTATTTGGGAGTTCTGTCCCACTCTTGTATTTCTAAACACTCCCTGTTGTTCATGTTAACCTTCACTTCTGGAAAAGCCAATAAGCTCCCCTCCTCATCTCTAGCTCTAGTTCACCTCTACTTTCACAATCCCCAAGCCATATGGTAGCTCTCCCCTTCTTTTTCCTCTTACACATACCAGTTGTCCAATCAAGGGGAGTCTTGAAAGCTGCTGGATGTGCAGTTCCTTGAAATCAAAAATCTATAATGCTAATGACACCTAAAGCAAAGATTATGACAAGGATCTGATCAAGCCCTTTATAGAGTAACTGAATTTAGACCAGCAAAGAAGGTTCAATTGGTGATCAAAGTGCCTCTTCCCTTGTGTCTCTTAGTTTCCAGGACCACCACTATTTTCTTTTCAGTATAGCCTTTGTAGGATACTGCAGTTACAGAGCTTGGGCTCCAAAAGTTTTACCTCTCTAAAAATTCAAAAATTCAAGTCTATACCTGGCTCTCCCCTCACTATTCAGAACTGAGTAATCTGCTGGCAAACAGGAGAGCATGTTCCTTTATATTTCTCACATGCTCAGGTTTCTTAAGGCGTACGCTGCACTGAAGCATGTTTTGGATGTCACTAAAAGACTACTTAGACTTAAACTTAGACTGCTGGGTTTCACTTAAATATGCTGTAAAAGTAGTACAAAGTTATTAATATATGTTTGTTTCTGAATAGTTAAAAGCTTAGCGCCTATTGTCAGTAACTGCTTCTCCTACACATTTTACAGACAGAACATAGGGTGAAAGGCTGCAGGCAGAATTGCTCTCAGAAAACATTTTTCTGGAGCACTACCACATGTCATTTCCAGCATCTCAGGCCTTGGTGTCTGCCATTATAAGGCAACACAGATGCAGTAGGGCCAGGTTTCTCAGCTGAATGGAGACTGGAGACCTCAGATGATTAGGGAGTGTCCAGGAACTATTATGTCGGTGTCCATATTGCAAATGTGCTTGCTGCCTCAGCTCTGCTCTGCCCGGCCTGCTTCTGCATTTGTGCTCCGCCTGTTGCTGACCCATGATATGCCTGACCATGCCTCTATGTCAAGCCAGTTTTTAACCCAGCACTGCATCTAACCACAACCTATTATTTATTTCCTGCTGCTGTTCCCAGTCATCTACCATGTAGATCTAGGTGGCTGCTGTAGAATGGCCTCACTCAAATAGCTCCACTACTGTCAACCACTGGGATGTACTTCTTAGCTATGCGCCAACATATTCTGGACTCCATTAAAGATAATCGGCTTATTGACTGTATTGCCAGAGATTATGGTGACCTGTTACACCTATGCAGCACAAGATTCTCAAGCTGACCTGTCAATTGCTGGGACATTATGGACGGTTCATAAAGAATTTCAGTTGGGACAACTAGAGAAAGCTTTTTGACATCAGGAATGATGGGAATAAGGAAACTGATTGCTTTAATTGCAATAGGGATATCCCTGTTGAGAAGGATGACAATGACTTGTCATTGCCATAAAGAGGTGTTGGGGAGAGACCACGTTGCCACCCCAGGCCCATGGTGAACAATGATCTAGAGTGGATGTGGTGCAAAGAACACTGCTGGCCATTCCCATGCAAGATGATGATGTTCGAGAATATAGGGGGTAGAGAAAAACAACATCTGCTGCTAGCATGAGCCACACTGCATGCTTATTTGCATGACAAAGGATAATTGTCCATTTCCTGAGGGCAGCATCAACTAATGACCGAAGTAAGTATGATGCAAAGCAAAAAACAACACACATCAAAAGATATTTTTCTTCTGCTCATGTGGAGGATGGCGATCCCCTCTCCCCAGATTGTTGGCTGCATACATTTGTTCTGAAGATTAACACCTCTTTTTTTTTTATCATTTTGGTTGTAGGTGTTCCTTCTGAATGACTAGTACTTCTTATGACAAAAAGGGAGGCACTGATGTACTCAGGGGCAACAGAAATGTTATTGACAATTGTCTGTTTTCCTGAGGGCAGTGTACATCCAATTCTGCAATGCGGTAGTAGACACAGCAACCCTTGCATCCCCATGAACATGAATATAATCCTTCTAAGAAGAACACTGTGTATAACTAAATATTTATTTTTTGAAAGGCCGCTAAATAAACCACAGAACTGTTCTATATGACATTTTAGGAATAGAAAACTCCCTGTTGGAGACAAGCTTTTTCTGTCTGCAACCTTCTGTAACACCAGAAGTCTCAATACTAAAACTAGATCAATACCAATTAGACTCAGTTTGTTAAAAATTAGAACTTCATTTTAAGTTCCCTACACAGTTTAAGTTCCCTGTTACTTGCAAGAGAACAGCACATACTCTTTTAACATCACTTTGTATTGAAAAAGACACGCATTGAAAATACAAACTCCCTTATGTATTGGTGGAATGGAACTTTCTTGTATTTGTATACCTTACTCAAGGGATGAACCCTTTTGAATGCATTGACCTGGATGTGTGATTGACCTTGGAGGGTTGGGGGTGGGGGGGCATGTGCACATCTATGGCCTCAGCAGCAATTCCTGTGTAGTAGCACCCACACTTCCTAAGAACATAATCACTAAAAGCAGCAAAATAACTCTTTTTATTTTATGATTTAAGATTTTCACCTAAACCATCCCCAACTGCCCCAGTGTTGCAAATTCCTACAAATACTGGAAATCAAGCATGAATATTCACCTCCTTTCAATATTCCTGAAGCTCATGAGATGTTTGACTGGAGATTGACAGCTGTGTCAGGGAACCCCTTTGGTCACCATTGGGCGATACTTTGACAGCAACCTGTAGGAATGTGGAATGGTATGTCAAACTGCTTGTTTTTAATCAGACTGGCTTTCTAAATCAATATGCTTGCAGGGGTGAATCAAACTGCAGGGATGGGGGGCTGTAGGATATAGGTCTACTTTAATTCCATATACAAAGGTAACGCTTAATGCTTCCAGACAATACCGAAATACTTATTATTTCCTTACTTAAAGTGACCCAACACTCCAACATCCCTGCTCAACAACTACTTATCCTGTTAGTCCCATTTGAACTTCTCAAACTTGGCTCTTGATAGTGGCTTTGTCATGCCAGCAGCTATAAACTCACAATAAACAAACTCAAGTATCCCACGTGCTACTAAATTACACATCAATGTGCTTAGTCCTTGCACTGATCTTCTTACTGCTGGCAAGTTTAATACATCATTGTTTGTCCTCATAGATAAAGGTTGGCTGAGTTAGTGGTTTACCAAAATCTTCCCTAAGTTGCTTCAACCAAATTACTTCTTGACTTTTGTGAGCAGCAGACATGTTATCTGCTTCTGTTGAAGACAATGTAACTGACACCTGTTTTCTGCTGGACCAAGATACTGAAGTTTCTCCTAATTTGAACATGTAACCACTGAGGGTCAATTCTCCTGATGCAGATATCTTAATATTTAGCCTTTGAGTTTCCTTATGATATTGTAGCAGTCTCTAAATTGCATTCCAGTCTCTTTGGCGAGGCTTGCATACTCGTCTACAACGAACTTCCAACTGAGTCTGTGATTTCTGGGTGAGTAGTTGTTACTATGTACAGCAAATGCCCCAACTGCTTGTCAGTAACTCTCATTGCTGAGTTGCAGTTCTTCTTCTCCTTCTAACTTCGAATAGGATAGATTCATTGGTGTTGTCACACCTGTGGCTTCTAACGTTCCAAATTATTTTAGGACTGAGGAGATTTTAGAATTTTGGTTGAGAAGAAAACTCTCATCACCCTCTCTCTGGATTTGGATTCCCAAATAATATGTCACATTTCCAAGGTCTTTAGTTCAAAGTGCTGGCTGAGAACTTCACCTAGTTTTGCAATTTCACTTGGGCGATGATTACATTATTTATATATAGATAACATAAATCAACTTCTCTGCTACACATTTTGTGTAAAAACATGGATCAGCTTTAAATCTTTGAAATCATTCATCAATTTTTGTATTTTACAAACAAGATGTTTTCACCCGTTTTTAATATAACCTTCAGGTTGAGTCATGTCCAGCTCTTCTTCAATGTCAACATTTAGAAATGCAGTTTTGATGTTAAAATGTCTCACTGTCATCTGTTAAACAGCAGCTACAGTCTGAATGTGGTTTGCTTAGCAACTGGAGAAAATGTAGCATCATAACCTTAACCATACTTTTGTGAGTATCCTTTGGTGACTTATCCTGCCTTCACCTGGTACACTTTATGTTCAGAGTCACATTTGTTCCAAAGACCAATTTACATCCGATTGCTTTCTTGCCTTGTGGTAGCTCAGTAAGCTTCCGTGTTTGGAGTTGGTGGATAGACTGCATCTCTTCATCTGTGGCTTTTATCTACTTCTGCACCCTGCACATGAATGTGCTGCCAATACTGTCGCTCTGGTTTTAGAGGTGTTATGACCATATAAGAAAGGTACTTAGCTAGTATTCCTTTGTTTGGCCTCTCTGATCTCCTGACTGGAGGTTGACTTGGTTTTTCTGTACCTTCTCTGGTGGTTTCAGAGCTTATCCAAACTTCAGGACTTTCATTGTCAGTATCTGGAGCTTGTGACTGAGATTCATATTCTTTTTTCTTTGGTTGGGTGCAGGATCCTGTATTCCTTTTAAGTTCAACTATAGCCAACCAGAGCCTCTTTATTCTGCTTCCGAAGATGACTCATTCTAGCTTTCCAAACACTGCAGTTTTTCTTTATGTGCCCTGGCTTTTTACCTACAAAACATTCACGGGTTTACTCTAGATAGCTCTTACTTTTTGAGAAATCCAGTGTCTATAATGCTGCCTCTGCTCTGGATTCATTACTTTTGCTTAGAGACTCTGTTTTTCTCTTGTACTCATCAACACGTTTGCCGTTAACATCATCATCTGACCGTCCTCTAGTGAAAAGTGTCATAACTTTCTGGAAGACAGCTTAGTACAAGTGCAGCAACATAAACATCTTTCATTTCTTCCCCCAATGCCTCTGAGGTGCTACTCAATCTCTAGGGTGTCTCCTATAAAGTCCTGTGTATTCTGGCTGTCAATTAGTTTAGACTGATACAGTTTTCTTATGAGATAAAGCTCATTTCTGAGGCTTGATCTTTCATGCACTTTATGTAACTCATTCCACATCTCCTTTGCAGTTGCTCACTTGCATATATGCTGATTATCATCTATACTGAGGGAGATAGTGCGCTGTGCTTTCTGATCCTTTTCTAGCCAATTATCTGGTAATGGATTAGGCATAAGTTCCTGAGTAAATGTCCATGTACTTTCTCTTATCAGTAGCACCTTAACCTTGAATTTTGAGGACTGGCAGTTCTCGTTAGTCATGCATGACACAGTGAATTTAACAGGATTGCTGTTAGTAGACATTTTCTCTGCTTCTTATGCTTCACTGATTAACTGTTGCTCTGGGAAAATCTTCCTCTGGGCTATTCCTGCTCTGGGCCCATAACCTGTTGGCAACAGATTGGACACAACACTAGTTTGAAGTAATTTGTTGTCTTGTCCTATAACAGAATAAACAAAGTGCTGTATCCAAAAGTAGGGAAAAAATTCGATACTGCACAGTTCGTGGCTTTGGGGGAAAAATAACATACAGCTCTTGTTAATTTTATCCCAAACAGCCTTTTATCCCAAACAGCCTTTGAATGCGTAACAGTTGGATTGCTAATGCAAGAAAAATGCTTCGTCTTAATCCAAAAAACATTATTTATAGAGAGGGATCCTAGCTCTCCATCTTCAATTTCAATCCATAAAGGCTTTTTGATATTAGCATTAGGGATGAGCGAATCGATCCGGACGAACCCGGATTCGTTCCGAATTTCATGAAAAATTTGATTCTGAACGAATCCGAATTTCCCCGCGATTCGATCGATCGAAATTTTCCTTTAAACTCCATTTATTTCAATTACAGGCATTCAGGCATGTCCGGACATATCCCCTGGGGCAAGGTATCATGGGTAAGTCACATGCAGCCTATCAGCAGCCAGGAAGCCCGGTGAAGTCACCGTGCTATATAAAGCGGCGGCCATCTTCCTTGTGCGCATTTCAGCATTCTATTGCGGCCAGAGAACAGCTGGTTATAGACAGGCACAGAGAGTTAGAGATAGGTAGGGAGAGTCAGAGAGGCAGACAGAGAGGTAGACAGAGCCAGGGAAAGATAGGGAAAAACCGGAACCATCCAGCCAGGGACAGCTTAGATGTGACAGTGAAAATGTTTTTTTTTCATTAGCCAGATCAGTTTTCAATTCAATTTCAGTTCTTTGTGCTGTAAATCTGCCTTGCCACTGTGCATGCCATCTATGCAGTGGCTTATTTAACCCTATCTGTTACATAATATAACTGGATTAGTTTTAATATTTTTTGGTCTGCCTTTAACCAAAAACACACCAGCCCACCTGGGTATCCCAAACCTGCACTTAGCAGCCTATCTGTTATACTAAATATGCTTGTTGATCCTCCTCAGCTTAATCAAAGTATTGCATTTTGAATTGGTTTTTGGCCTGCCTTTAACAAAAAAAAACACCAGGCCGCAGGGCATCCCAAACCTGCACTTAGCAGCCTATCTGTTATATTAAATTCGCTTGTTCATCCTTCCTCAGCTTAATCAAAGTATTGCATTTTGAATTGGTTTTTGGTCTGCCTTTAATAAAAAAAACACCAGCCCACCTGGGTATCCCAAGCCTGCACTTAGCAGCCTATCTGTTATACTAAATACGCTTGTTCATCCTTCCTCAGCTTAATCAAAGTATTGCATTTTGAATTGGTTTTTGGTCTGCCTTTAACAAAAAAAACACCAGGCCGCAGGGCATCCCAAACCTGCACTTAGCAGCCTATCTGTTATACTAAATATGCTTGTTCATCCTTCCTCAGCTTAATCAAAGTATTGCATTTTGAATTGGTTTTTGTCCTGCAGTCAAAACACCAGCCCACATGGGCATCCCAAACCAGCACGTCACCCTATCTTTTATACTAAATAAGCTTGTTCAGCCTCAGTTTTATTAAGCTATTGCATTTTCAATTGGTTTTTGTCCTGCTGTCAAAACACTAGCCCACATGGGCATCCCAAACCAGCACATGTCACCCTATCTGTTATACTAAATAAGCTTCTACAGGCTCTTTTATTTATTTATTTTTTATATAGAGAAGTTATAGATTATATAGTGAGGTAAATTCGCCATTTGCACCATTATATAGAGAAGCCCACTGTGTAAATCTGAGGAGCAATAGTTTATACAGTATTGTGAGGTAAATTCGCTGTTTTGCACTATTATATATATCAACCTAAATCCCTGTGTAAATCGGAGGAGCAATAGTTTATATTGTGAGGTAAAATTGCCATTTTATAGAGCAGGCCCTGTCTGAAAATCTCATTTTGCAATCTATGTTATATTGTGAGCTAAATTCGCCATGTTGCACCATTCTTTAGAGTGGCCCTCCTGTGTAAATCAGAGCAGCAATAGTTTATATTGGACAATACATTTGCCCTGTTTTGCACCATTATATGGAGCAGCCCCTGTGTAGATCTGAGGGGCAATAGCTTATATTGTGAGGTAAATTTGCCATTTTGCAGCATAATATAGAGCAGCCCCTGTGTAAATCTGAGGGGCAATAGCTTATACTGTGAGGTAAATTTGCCATTTTGCAGCATAATATAGAGCAACCCCTGTGTAAATGTGAGGGGCAATAGCTTATATTGTGAGGTAAATTTGCCATTTTGCAGCATAATATAGAGCAGCCCAGTTGCCATCTAAATCAACTACTGGCCGGGCAGGACAGCATTTCCAGGGCAAACTCTGCTAGTTGCGGCCACAAGTCAAGTTTGGCTGGCCAGAAGTCCAGCGGATCCTCAAGGTGTGTTGGCATGGTCATGTCAAGGTATGACATGACCTGCTGGTTCAGTTCCTGCTCCTGGTCTTCCTGCTGCTCATGAGTAGACTCACTATGTAGAAAGCTACTCATTAGCGACTGAAGACTGAGGCTGCTGCTGATGGAGCTGCTGCTGCTGCCCCCCCCCGGCAACCATGGCAGTGGAAGGTGAGCGCAGAGGTCCCCCCGAGTAAGACCTGCGAGAGTATGGACCATGGCGCAGATAGACATCACCCAACTGACTACGTAGTAGGTCAGGTTGTCCTCCCTCTCAGTGGGTGTAAAAAATGCCCCTATTTTGAGCGAGGGTCCAATAAGGTGGAGAGCCAGAAGTCATCCAGCTGACAAATGGAGAATATTCTGTGGTCACTACACAAGCACGTGAGCATGCATCGTGCCATTTGTGCAAGTGACTCGGTGGGACTACCTGTCTCCATCTCCACTGCAAACTGCCACGGTGTGTCTGGGTCCTCTGTCTCGCCTTCCTCACAACCCTCTAGCTCCTCTGACAGCTCCTGCTCCTCCTCTCTTGTCAGATGACTAGATAAAATGGTAATTTTGTCAAACCTAAACTGTGCTTCGCTGTGCCCCACCCCCTCCTCCTCCTCCACTTCAGCCCCCACAGGCTTCATGTGGCTGTGAAATGTATGCGCCATATCTCTAGTGCCCTGACCAGCTATGGTTTCCAATATGTGTTGTAGTACATGAAGCAGTGGAATCTCATCGTTCATCTCATAGTCCTGGCGACTGACTAATAAAGTAGCTTCCTCAAAGGGCCTGAGCAAACGGCAGGTGTCACATATGAGCTGCCACTGGTTTACATTGAAGTTACACAGGGGAGTCCCCCTATCCGTTTGGATCATCAAGAAATCCGTGATGGCTTTTCTCTGTTCCTATAGTCGATCCTGCATATGGAGGGTGGAATTCCAACGTGTGGGAACATCGCAAATCAGACTATGTTGGGGGATACCGTTCTGAAGCTGAAGCTCAAGAAGGGTATGCTTGGCAGTGTAGGAGTGCCTGAAGTGCATGCAAAGTTTCCTTCCCATTGTTAGGATGTCTTTCAGATGGGGGGAAGACTTAGGAAAACGCTTGACAACTAGATTGAACACGTGTGCCATGGCAGGATGCATGGCTCAGGCTTCCTTGTCGCAGCGCAGACAAGATGTTCTTCCCAGTGTCAGTCACCATGGGTCCCATTTGCAGTTTTCGTGGAGTAAGCCATGATTTCATGTAGAGATGAGCGAACTTTTGAAAAATTCGATTCGACTGATTCGCCGAATTTTCCGACAAAAATCGTTTCGACCCGAATAAATTCGCGACGAATCGCTATTAAAAACAGCTATTTCTGAGCCTCCTAGAGCCTCAATAGGGTTGTAAACCATTCTGCCTTGCTGTAACACGCACAGGATGCGTGCTGGGTTAGTTAAATAATACTTTGAATAAATATCACATGCAGATCAGAGGCATCGCTAATAGAATCGCAGAGCGGCACAATTGCAGAGAGTTGAAGTGGCATCACTATGAGGGGCAGAAGGAGCCCAAACATTGCTTTAAAGAGACACTGGAGTTGGCAGCAGCAGGAGCCCAAAAATTGGATGAATCACACCCTGGAGTTGGCAGGAGTTGACAGCAGCAGCAGCAGCAGCAGCAGCAGGAGCCCAAATATTACATTAAAGAGACCCTGGGGTTGGCCTCAGGAGCCCAAAAATTGGATGAATCACACCCTGGAGTTGGCAGCAGCAGCAGCAGGAGCCCAAATATACACTGGAGTTGGCTTCAGGAGCCCAAAAATTGGATGAATCACACCCTGGAGTTGGCAGAAGTTGGCAGCAGCAGCAGCAGCAGGAGCCCAAATATACACTGGAGTTGGCTTCAGGAGCCCAAAAATTGGATGAATCACACCCTGGAGTTGGCAGAAGTTGGCAGCAGCAGCAGGAGCCCAAATATACACTGGAGTTGGCTTCAGGAGCCCAAAAATTGGATGAATCACACCCTGGAGTTGGCAGGAGTTGACAGCAGCAGCAGCAGGAGCCCAAATATACACTGGAGTTGGCTTCAGGAGCCCAAAAATTGGATGAATCACACCCTGGAGTTGGCAGGAGTTGACAGTAGCAGCAGCAGGAGCCCAAATATACACTGGAGTTGGCTTCAGGAGCCCAAAAATTGGATGAATCACACCCTGGAGTTGGCAGCAGCAGCAGCAGGAGCCCAAATATACACTGGAGTTGGCTTCAGGAGCCCAAAAATTGGATGAATCACACCCTGGAGTTGGCAGAAGTTGGCAGCAGCAGCAGCAGCAGGAGCCCAAATATACACTGGAGTTGGCTTCAGGAGCCCAAAAATTGGATGAATCACACCCTGGAGTTGGCAGGAGTTGGCAGCAGCAGCAGCAGGAGCCCAAATATACACTGGAGTTGGCTTCAGGAGCCCAAAAATTGGATGAATCACACCCTGGAGTTGGCAGAAGTTGGCAGCAGCAGCAGCAGGAGCCCAAATATACACTGGAGTTGGCTTCAGGAGCCCAAAAATTGGATGAATCACACCCTGGAGTTGGCAGGAGTTGACAGCAGCAGCAGCAGCAGGAGCCCAAATATACACTGGAGTTGGCTTCAGGAGCCCAAAAATTGGATGAATCACACCCTGGAGTTGGCAGGAGTTGACAGCAGCAGCAGCAGCAGGAGCCCAAATATTACATTAAAGAGACCCTGGGGTTGGCCTCAGGAGCCCAAAAATTGGATGAATCACACCCTGGAGTTGGCAGCAGCAGCAGCAGGAGCCCAAATATACACTGGAGTTGGCTTCAGGAGCCCAAAAATTGGATGAATCACACCCTGGAGTTGGCAGAAGTTGGCAGCAGCAGCAGCAGCAGGAGCCCAAATATACACTGGAGTTGGCTTCAGGAGCCCAAAAATTGGATGAATCACACCCTGGAGTTGGCAGCAGCAGCAGCAGGAGCCCAAATATACACTGGAGTTGGCTTCAGGAGCCCAAAAATTGGATGAATCACACCCTGGAGTTGGCAGAAGTTGGCAGCAGCAGCAGCAGGAGCCCAAATATACACTGGAGTTGGCTTCAGGAGCCCAAAAATTGGATGAATCACACCCTGGAGTTGGCAGGAGTTGACAGTAGCAGCAGCAGGAGCCCAAATATTACATTAAAGAGACCCTGGGGTTGGCCTCAGGAGCCCAAAAATTGGATGAATCACACCCTGGAGTTGGCAGCAGCAGCAGCAGGAGCCCAAATATACACTGGAGTTGGCTTCAGGAGCCCAAAAATTGGATGAATCACACCCTGGAGTTGGCAGGAGTTGACAGTAGCAGCAGCAGGAGCCCAAATATTACATTAAAGAGACCCTGGGGTTGGCCTCAGGAGCCCAAAAATTGGATGAATCACACCCTGGAGTTGGCAGCAGCAGGAGCCCAAATATACACTGGAGTTGGCTTCAGGAGCCCAAAAATTGGATGAATCACACCCTGGAGTTGGCAGAAGTTGGCAGCAGCAGCAGCAGGAGCCCAAATATACACTGGAGTTGGCTTCAGGAGCCCAAAAATTGGATGAATCACACCCTGGAGTTGGCAGGAGTTGGCAGCAGCAGCAGCAGGAGCCCAAATATACACTGGAGTTGGCTTCAGGAGCCCAAAAATTGGATGAATCACACCCTGGAGTTGGCAGGAGTTGGCAGCAGCAGCAGCAGGAGCCCAAATATACACTGGAGTTGGCTTCAGGAGCCCAAAAATTGGATGAATCACACCCTGGAGTTGGCAGAAGTTGGCAGCAGCAGCAGCAGGAGCCCAAATATACACTGGAGTTGGCTTCAGGAGCCCAAAAATTGGATGAATCACACCCTGGAGTTGGCAGGAGTTGACAGCAGCAGCAGCAGCAGCAGCAGCAGGAGCCCAAATATTACATTAAAGAGACCCTGGGGTTGGCCTCAGGAGCCCAAAAATTGGATGAATCACACCCTGGAGTTGGCAGCAGCAGCAGCAGGAGCCCAAATATACACTGGAGTTGGCTTCAGGAGCCCAAAAATTGGATGAATCACACCCTGGAGTTGGCAGAAGTTGGCAGCAGCAGCAGCAGGAGCCCAAAAAATGGCCTAAAGACATAAATATGTTTTGCACCATTTGGAAAGTGTAAAACGTGGCACCATGCTGAATCTAGTCGCATGCATCAGGCATTGGTGGGTGGAAATCCTGGCTGATCCATCCCTGATTCATTTTGACAAAGGTGAGTCTCTCCACATTTTTAGTTGACAGACGAGTTCTCCTCGCCGTAACTATGGCCCCCGCCGCACTAAACACCCGCTCAGATGGCACGCTACTTGCCGGGCAGGACAGCTTTTCCAGGGCAAACTCTGCTAGTTGCGGCCACAAATCAAGTTTGGCTGCCCAGAAGTCCAGCGGATCCTCAAGGTGTGTTGGCATGGTCATGTCAAAGTATGACATGACCTGCTGGTTGAGGTCCTGCTCCAGGTCTTCCTGCTGCTCATGAGTAGCCTCACTATGCGGGTGTAGAAAGCTACTCATTAGCGACTGAAGACTGAGGCTGCTGCTGCTGATGGAGCTGCTGCTGCTGCTCCTGCCAACCCCCCCAGCGGCCATGGCAGTGGAAGGTGAGCGCAGAGGTCCCCTCGAGTCAGACCTGCGAGAGTATGGACCATGGCGCAGATAGGCATCGGCCAACTGCCTACGTAGAATGTCTTTGTAGTAGTTGAGTTTGTCCTCCCTCTCGGTGGGTTTAAAAAATGCCCCCATTTTGTGCCGGAAGCGAGGGTCCAATAAGGTGGACAGCCAGAAGTCATCCCGCCGACAGATGGAAACAATTCTGGGGTCACTACGCAAGCACGTGAGCATGCTTCGTGCCATTTGCGCAAGTGACTCGGATGGACTACCTGTCTCCATCTCCACTGCATACTGCCACGGTGTGCCCGGGTCCTCTGTCTCGCCTTCCTCAAAAACCTCTAGCTCCTCTGGCTGCTCCTGCTCCTCCTCTCCTGTCCGCTGACTAGATAAACCAGCCATTTCGCCAAGCCTAAACTGTGTTTCGCTGGGCAACTCCTCCTCCTCCTCTTCCTCCTCCTCTTCCTCCTCCTCCTCCAGTTCAGCTCCAACGGGGTTCATGTGGCCGTAAGATGTAAACGCCATGTCTCCAGTGCCCTGACCAGCCATGGTTTCCAACATGTGCTGTAGTACATGAAGCAGTGGAATCACGTCGTTCATCCCGTAATCCTGCCGACTGACAAATAAAGTGGCTTCCTCAAAGGGCCTGAGCAAACGGCAGGTGTCACGTATGAGCTGCCACTGGTTGACATTGAAGTTACACAGGGGAGTCCCCCTATCTGCTTGGATCATCAGGAAATCCGTGATGGCTTTTCTCTGTTCATATAATCGGTCCAACATGTGAAGGGTGGAATTCCAACGGGTGGAAACATCGCAAATCAGACTATGTTGGGGGATACCATTCTGACGCTGTAGCTCAAGAAGGGTGTGTTTGGCGGTGTAGGAGTGGCTGAAGTGCATGCAAAGTTTCCTTGAAGTTGTTAGGATGTCCTGCAGATGGGGGGAACACTTCAGAAACCGCTTGACAACCAGATTGAAGACGTGAGCCATGCAGGGGGCATGGGTCAGGCTTCCTTGGCGCAGCGCAGACAAAATGTTCTTCCCATTGTCGGTAACCATGATTCCCATTTTAAGTTTTCTCGGAGTAAGCCATGTTTGGATTTCCTGATGAATACATTTAAGCAGTTCCTCCCCTGTGTGACTCCGTTCGCCAAGACAAACCATGTGAAGCACTGCGTGACACCTCCGTGCCCTGCACACATGGTAGACTGGAGGGGCACTGAGACTTGAGCCTACAGTGGAGGGTGAGGAGATGGCGGAGGATGAGGAGGCCGAGTCGCACGGTGTCACAGGCCCAATGGGCAGAGAGCGCGGAGGCCGAAGCGGCGTGACCTGTCCAAGTTGCTGCTGCAAAGGGACCACATTCACCCAGTGGGCCGTAAACGACATGTACTGCCCCTGACCGTAGTTACAGCTCCAGATGTCGGCGCTGCCATGTATTTTGCTACACACCAACAGGCTCAAGGACTGGCCCACCTTCTGTTCAACAAAAGTGTGCAGCGCTGGTACTGCCTTCTTGGCAAAGAAATGACGGCTTGGGACTCTCCACCTCGGCTCGGCACAAGCCATCAGTTCTCTGAAAGGTGCAGATTCCACCACCTGAAAAGGGAGCGACTGCAGCACCAGCAACTTGGACAGGAGCACATTCAGCTTCTGCGCCGTAGGATGAGTGGGCGCATACTGCTGTCTCTTGGACATGGCTTCGCTGATGGATTGCTGGCGGGATGCATGACTTGGAGGAGGAGGAGGAGGAGCAGGAGCGACAGAGGATGGGTATGACGCACAGCTGCCTTCGGCTGAGGTGCTGGAGCCTTGGCTGGCAGAAATTGGGAGCTCACTTGGTGAGGAAGCAGACTGGACCACCCCTTGGGAGCCTCGGTTCTCCCAGGTCATTTTATGGTGACGCATCATATGTTGACGCAGGGCCGTGGTGCCAACATTTGGACCCTGGCCACGCTTCACCTTCTGCCTACATATCTTGCATGTGGCCATGTTACCCTCCTGCGGATGCCTCAGGAAAAACTGCCACACTGCCGAGTAGCTACTTTTCCCACCCCCTGGCCTCACTGATTCACTGCTGCTGTTGCCAACTCCAGGAACCCCTGCTCCACTACCTCCCGATAAGGTAGACTGCCGCACAGCAGGTGCTCTACCCCGGCCCCGGCCCCGGCCGGCTCCAGCCTTTGGAATTGTGCCCCCATGCTGACTGCTACCACCTTGCTGCCTCAGCTGCTGACTCCGGGGCAACCTGCGCCCCTCTTCTCCTGATGATGACGATGAAGCCCCTTCATCACCCGGCTCCCAAGTGCGATCGGCTTCATCGTCATCATCATCATCATCACCGAGTTGTGGCTGTACGTCACTGATGTTCGTGGATTCGTCAACAGTGTCTGGCGCAGGAGCTGGAACGCTCGCAGCACCCACGACACTGTCCACATCACTATTTGTCTGCCTAGCTAGAGAAGCCACCTCCATTTCTTGGCTGGGCAGTAGCTGCTGACTGTCCTCTATCTGATGGTCCTCCTCACTAAAGAGTGGAGCTGAACCCAAAGCATAGGATACGTCGCTGGGGGAGGGAACGGCGTAGGACAGAGGCAATGGGAGGACAGGGACTGCTCTCGGGGCATGCCAACTCAGGGTTGTGTCAGAGGAACCTACCGACCCTAGACTGGGGGTCTCAGACGTAAGTTGTGATGATGTTGTTGATGAGCGCGTCAACCAATCTACCACGGCAGATGCGTTACTGGTGGAGACCCGACCGCTAGCAGATACTGGCAGATTAGGTCTCTCAGCGTGACTCCTGCTGCTACTGGCCCCCAGTCTGATGCGAGCTCTGCCTGCGGAATCTTGGCCTCTGCCACTCCTCTTTTCACTTCCAGGCACTTGTCTGCCCGACATAGTCTAACTGGCGTGGTAGTAGGTGATATTTTAAGATCCCCCGGGCAGCGGTGGGTCTATATGAAACAGAATATAATGCACACCAAAAGTGAGCAGTAACACTCAGCCTCCAACAGGCCTGCTTAGTGTAAATAAGAGAGCTGCTTAGTGTAAATAAAGAGGGGTATGCTATGTTACAGAATGGGATGCCTCAACAGAAGTGCACCTGGCAGGCAGCAGTAAGCCTATGCCCAGCAAAAGTGTCTTATAATATAAATATAATAAGAGCAAATGGTTATATGGTCTTAAACAGAGGCTGCTTTAGTCACAGAATGGGATGCCCCCAAAAAAGATCCAGTAGTACTATGCCCAGCAAAAGTGTCTTTATCAGGCTAATTTCAAATATAATAAGAGCAAATGGTTATATGGTCTTAAACAGAGGCTGCTTTAGTCACAGAATGGGATGCCCCCCAAAAAAGATCCAGTAGTACTATGCCCAGCAAAAGTGTCTTTATCAGGCTAATTTCAAATATAATAAGAGCAAATGGTTATATGGTCTTAAACAGAGGCTGCTTTAGTCACAGAATGGGATGCCCTGGCAGGGACAAGTAGTGCTATGCCCAGCAAAAGTGTCTTTATCAGGCTAATTTCAAATATGATAAGAGCAAATGCTTATATGGTCTTAAACAGAGGCTGCTTTAGTCACAGAATGGGATGCCCCCAAAAAAGATCCAGTAGTACTATGCCCAGCAAAAGTGTCTTTATCAGGCCTGATTTCTATGAGAATAAGTGCAAATGGTTATTATGCTATTAAATAGAGGCTGGTGTAGTCACAGAATGGGATGCCACAAAAACCAGAGAGCATGCACAGCAAAAGTGTCTTTATCAGGCCTGATTTCTATGAGAATAAGTGCAAATGGTTATTATGCTATTAAATAGAGGCTGGTGTTGTCACAGAATGGGATGCCACAAAAACCAGAGAGCATGCACAGCAAAAGTGTCTTTATCAGGCCTGATTTCTATGAGAATAAGTGCAAATGGTTATTATGCTATTAAATAGAGGCTGGTGTTGTCACAGAATGGGATGCCAAGAAAACCAGAGAGCATGCACAGCAAAAGTGTCTTTATCAGGCCTGATTTCTATGAGAATAAGTGCAAATGGTTATTATGCTATTAAATAGAGGCTGGTGTAGTCACAGAATGGGATGCCACAAAAACCAGAGAGCATGCACAGCAAAAGTGTCTTTATCAGGCCTGATTTCTATGAGAATAAGTGCAAATGGTTATTATGCTATTAAATAGAGGCTGGTGTAGTCACAGAATGGGATGCCACAAAAACCAGAGAGCATGCACAGCAAAAGTGTCTTTATCAGGCCTGATTTCTATGAGAATAAGTGCAAATGGTTATTATGCTATTAAATAGAGGCTGGTGTTGTCACAGAATGGGATGCCACAAAAACCAGAGAGCATGCACAGCAAAAGTGTCTTTATCAGGCCTGATTTCTATGAGAATAAGTGCAAATGGTTATTATGCTATTAAATAGAGGCTGGTGTTGTCACAGAATGGGATGCCACAAAAACCAGAGAGCCTGCACAGCAAAAGTGTCTTTATCAGGCCTGATTTCTATGAGAATAAGTGCAAATGGTTATTATGCTATTAAATAGAGGCTGGTGTAGTCACAGAATGGGATGCCACAAAAACCAGAGAGCATGCACAGCAAAAGTGTCTTTATCAGGCCTGATTTCTATGAGAATAAGTGCAAATGGTTATTATGCTATTAAATAGAGGCTGGTGTAGTCACAGAATGGGATGCCACAAAAACCAGAGAGCATGCACAGCAAAAGTGTCTTTATCAGGCCTGATTTCTATGAGAATAAGTGCAAATGGTTATTATGCTATTAAATAGAGGCTGGTGTTGTCACAGAATGGGATGCCACAAAAACCAGAGAGCATGCACAGCAAAAGTGTCTTTATCAGGCCTGATTTCTATGAGAATAAGTGCAAATGGTTATTATGCTATTAAATAGAGGCTGGTGTAGTCACAGAATGGGATGCCACAAAAACCAGAGAGCATGCACAGCAAAAGTGTCTTTATCAGGCCTGATTTCTATGAGAATAAGTGCAAATGGTTATTATGCTATTAAATAGAGGCTGGTGTAGTCACAGAATGGGATGCCACAAAAACCAGAGAGCATGCACAGCAAAAGTGTCTTTATCAGGCCTGATTTCTATGAGAATAAGTACAAATGGTTATTATGCTATTAAATAGAGGCTGGTGTTGTCACAGAATGGGATGCCACAAAAACCAGAGAGCATGCACAGCAAAAGTGTCTTTATCAGGCCTAATTTCTATGAGAATAAGTGCAAATGGTTATTATGCTATTAAATAGAGGCTGGTGTTGTCACAGAATGGGATGCCACAAAAACCAGAGAGCATGCACAGCAAAAGTGTCTTTATCAGGCCTGATTTCTATGAGAATAAGTGCAAATGGTTATTATGCTATTAAATAGAGGCTGGTGTTGTCACAGAATGGGATGCCACAAAAACCAAAGAGCATGCACAGCAAAAGTGTCTTTATCAGGCCTGATTTCTATGAGAATAAGTGCAAATGGTTATTATGCTATTAAATAGAGGCTGGTGTAGTCACAGAATGGGATGCCACAAAAACCAGAGAGCATGCACAGCAAAAGTGTCTTTATCAGGCCTGATTTCTATGAGAATAAGTGCAAATGGTTATTATGCTATTAAATAGAGGCTGGTGTAGTCACAGAATGGGATGCCACAAAAACCAGAGAGCATGCACAGCAAAAGTGTCTTTATCAGGCCTGATTTCTATGAGAATAAGTGCAAATGGTTATTATGCTATTAAATAGAGGCTGGTGTTGTCACAGAATGGGATGCCACAAAAACCAGAGAGCATGCACAGCAAAAGTGTCTTTATCAGGCCTGATTTCTATGAGAATAAGTGCAAATGGTTATTATGCTATTAAATAGAGGCTGGTGTTGTCACAGAATGGGATGCCACAAAAACCAGAGAGCATGCACAGCAAAAGTGTCTTTATCAGGCCTAATTTCTATGAGAATAAGTGCAAATGGTTATTATGCTATTAAATAGAGGCTGGTGTTGTCACAGAATGGGATGCCACAAAAACCAGAGAGCATGCACAGCAAAAGTGTCTTTATCAGGCCTGATTTCTATGAGAATAAGTGCAAATGGTTATTATGCTATTAAATAGAGGCTGGTGTTGTCACAGAATGGGATGCCACAAAAACCAGAGAGCATGCACAGCAAAAGTGTCTTTATCAGGCCTGATTTCTATGAGAATAAGTGCAAATGGTTATTATGCTATTAAATAGAGGCTGGTGTAGTCACAGAATGGGATGCCACAAAAACCAGAGAGCATGCACAGCAAAAGTGTCTTTATCAGGCCTGATTTCTATGAGAATAAGTGCAAATGGTTATTATGCTATTAAATAGAGGCTGGTGTAGTCACAGAATGGGATGCCACAAAAACCAGAGAGCATGCACAGCAAAAGTGTCTTTATCAGGCCTGATTTCTATGAGAATAAGTGCAAATGGTTATTATGCTATTAAATAGAGGCTGGTGTAGTCACAGAATGGGATGCCACAAAAACCAGAGAGCATGCACAGCAAAAGTGTCTTTATCAGGCCTGATTTCTATGAGAATAAGTGCAAATGGTTATTATGCTATTAAATAGAGGCTGGTGTAGTCACAGAATGGGATGCCACAAAAACCAGAGAGCATGCACAGCAAAAGTGTCTTTATCAGGCCTGATTTCTATGAGAATAAGTGCAAATGGTTATTATGCTATTAAATAGAGGCTGGTGTTGTCACAGAATGGGATGCCACAAAAACCAGAGAGCATGCACAGCAAAAGTGTCTTTATCAGGCCTAATTTCTATGAGAATAAGTGCAAATGGTTATTATGCTATTAAATAGAGGCTGGTGTTGTCACAGAATGGGATGCCACAAAACCAGAGAGCATGCACAGCAAAAGTGTCTTTATCAGGCCTGATTTCTATGAGAATAAGTGCAAATGGTTATTATGCTATTAAATAGAGGCTGGTGTTGTCACAGAATGGGATGCCACAAAAACCAGAGAGCATGCACAGCAAAAGTGTCTTTATCAGGCCTGATTTCTATGAGAATAAGTGCAAATGGTTATTATGCTATTAAATAGAGGCTGGTGTAGTCACAGAATGGGATGCCACAAAAACCAGAGAGCATGCACAGCAAAAGTGTCTTTATCAGGCCCTGATTTCTATGAGAATAAGTGCAAATGGTTATTATGCTATTAAATAGAGGCTGGTGTAGTCACAGAATGGGATGCCACAAAAACCAGAGAGCATGCACAGCAAAAGTGTCCTTTATCAGGCCTGATTTCTATGAGAATAAGTGCAAATGGTTATTATGCTATTAAATAGAGGCTGGTGTTGTCACAGAATGGGATGCCACAAAAACCAGAGAGCATGCACAGCAAAAGTGTCTTTATCAGGCCTGATTTCTATGAGAATAAGTGCAAATGGTTATTATGCTATTAAATAGAGGCTGGTGTTGTCACATAATGGGATGCCACAAAAACCAGAGAGCATTGCACAGCAAAAGTGTCTTTATCAGGCCTAATTTCTATGAGAATAAGTGCAAATGGTTATTATGCTATTAAATAGAGGCTGGTGTTGTCACAGAATGGGATGCCACAAAAAACCAGAGAGCATGCACAGCAAAAGTGTCTTTATCAGGCCTGATTTCTATGAGAATAAGTGCAAATGGTTATTATGCTATTAAATAGAGGCTGGTGTTGTCACAGAATGGGATGCCACAAAAACCAGGAGAGCATGCACAGCAAAAGTGCCTTTATCAGGCCTGATTTCTATGAGAATAAGTGCAAATGGTTATTATGCTATTAAATAGAGGCTGGTGTAGTCACAGAATGGGATGCCACAAAAACCAGAGAGCATGCACAGCAAAAGTGTCTTTATCAGGCCTGATTTCTATGAGAATAAGTGCAAATGGTTATTATGCTATTAAATAGAGGCTGGTGTAGTCACAGAATGGGATGCCACAAAAACCAGAGAGCATGCACAGCAAAAGTGTCTTTATCAGGCCTGATTTCTATGAGAATAAGTGCAAATGGTTATTATGCTATTAAATAGAGGCTGGTGTTGTCACAGAATGGGATGCCACAAAAACCAGAGAGCATGCACAGCAAAAGTGTCTTTATCAGGCCTGATTTCTATGAGAATAAGTGCAAATGGTTATTATGCTATTAAATAGAGGCTGGTGTTGTCACAGAATGGGATGCCACAAAAACCAGAGAGCATGCACAGCAAAAGTGTCTTTATCAGGCCTGATTTCTATGAGAATAAGTGCAAATGGTTATTATGCTATTAAATAGAGGCTGGTGTTGTCACAGAATGGGATGCCACAAAAACCAGAGAGCATGCACAGCAAAAGTGTCTTTATCAGGCCTGATTTCTATGAGAATAAGTGCAAATGGTTATTATGCTATTAAATAGAGGCTGGTGTAGTCACAGAATGGGATGCCACAAAAACCAGAGAGCATGCACAGCAAAAGTGTCTTTATCAGGCCTGATTTCTATGAGAATAAGTGCAAATGGTTATTATGCTATTAAATAGAGGCTGGTGTAGTCACAGAATGGGATGCCACAAAAACCAGAGAGCATGCACAGCAAAAGTGTCTTTATCAGGCCTGATTTCTATGAGAATAAGTGCAAATGGTTATTATGCTATTAAATAGAGGCTGGTGTAGTCACAGAATGGGATGCCACAAAAACCAGAGAGCATGCACAGCAAAAGTGTCTTTATCAGGCCTGATTTCTATGAGAATAAGTGCAAATGGTTATTATGCTATTAAATAGAGGCTGGTGTAGTCACAGAATGGGATGCCACAAAAACCAGAGAGCATGCACAGCAAAAGTGTCTTTATCAGGTCTGATTTCTATGAGAATAAGTGCAAATGGTTATTATGCTCTTAAATAGAGGCTGGTGTTGTCACAGAATGGGATGCCACAAAAACCAGAGAGCATGCACAGCAAAAGT
Organism: Gastrophryne carolinensis; assembly: GCA_027917425.1. NCBI lineage: Eukaryota > Metazoa > Chordata > Amphibia > Anura > Microhylidae > Gastrophryne > Gastrophryne carolinensis. Next base: position 398,612,346 of record CM051237.1, read on the forward strand.
GTCTTTATCAGGCCTGATTTCTATGAGAATAAGTGCAAATGGTTATTATGCTATTAAATAGAGGCTGGTGTTGTCACAGAATGGGATGCCACAAAAACCAGAGAGCATGCACAGCAAAAGTGTCTTTATCAGGCCTGATTTCTATGAGAATAAGTGCAAATGGTTATTATGCTATTAAATAGAGGCTGGTGTAGTCACAGAATGGGATGCCACAAAAACCAGAGAGCATGCACAGCAAAAGTGTCTTTATCAGGCCTGATTTCTATGAGAATAAGTGCAAATGGTTATTATGCTATTAAATAGAGGCTGGTGTAGTCACAGAATGGATGCCACAAAAACCAGAGAGCATGCACAGCAAAAGTGTCTTTAACAGGCCTGATTTCTATGAGAATAAGTGCAAATGGTTATTATGCTATTAAATAGAGGCTGGTGTTGTCACAGAAGGATGCCACAAAAACCAGAGAGCATGCACAGCAAAAGTGTCTTTATCAGGCCTGATTTCTATGAGAATAAGTGCAAATGGTTATTATGCTATTAAATAGAGGCTGGTGTTGTCACAGAATGGGATGCCACAAAAACCAGAGAGCATGCACAGCAAAAGTGTCTTTATCAGGCCTGATTTCTATGAGAATAAGTGCAAATGGTTATTATGCTATTAAATAGAGGCTGGTGTAGTCACAGAATGGGATGCCACAAAAACCAGAGAGCATGCACAGCAAAAGTGTCTTTATCAGGCCTGATTTCTATGAGAATAAGTGCAAATGGTTATTATGCTATTAAATAGAGGCTGGTGTAGTCACAGAATGGGATGCCACAAAAACCAGAGAGCATGCACAGCAAAAGTGTCTTTATCAGGCCTGATTTCTATGAGAATAAGTGCAAATGGTTATTATGCTATTAAATAGAGGCTGGTGTAGTCACAGAATGGGATGCCACAAAAACCAGAGAGCATGCACAGCAAAAGTGTCTTTATCAGGCCTGATTTCTATGAGAATAAGTGCAAATGGTTATTATGCTATTAAATAGAGGCTGGTGTAGTCACAGAATGGGATGCCACAAAAACCAGAGAGCATGCACAGCAAAAGTGTCTTTATCAGGCCTGATTTCTATGAGAATAAGTGCAAATGGTTATTATGCTATTAAATAGAGGCTGGTGTTGTCACAGAATGGGATGCCACAAAAACCAGAGAGCATGCACAGCAAAAGTGTCTTTATCAGGCCTGATTTCTATGAGAATAAGTGCAAATGGTTATTATGCTATTAAATAGAGGCTGGTGTAGTCACAGAATGGGATGCCACAAAAACCAGAGAGCATGCACAGCAAAAGTGTCTTTATCAGGCCTGATTTCTATGAGAATAAGTGCAAATGGTTATTATGCTATTAAATAGAGGCTGGTGTTGTCACAGAATGGGATGCCACAAAAACCAGAGAGCATGCACAGCAAAAGTGTCTTTATCAGGCCTGATTTCTATGAGAATAAGTGCAAATGGTTATTATGCTATTAAATAGAGGCTGGTGTAGTCACAGAATGGGATGCCACAAAAACCAGAGAGCATGCACAGCAAAAGTGTCTTTATCAGGCCTGATTTCTATGAGAATAAGTGCAAATGGTTATTATGCTATTAAATAGAGGCTGGTGTAGTCACAGAATGGGATGCCACAAAAACCAGAGAGCATGCACAGCAAAAGTGTCTTTATCAGGCCTGATTTCTATGAGAATAAGTGCAAATGGTTATTATGCTATTAAATAGAGGCTGGTGTAGTCACAGAATGGGATGCCACAAAAACCAGAGAGCATGCACAGCAAAAGTGTCTTTATCAGGCCTGATTTCTATGAGAATAAGTGCAAATGGTTATTATGCTATTAAATAGAGGCTGGTGTAGTCACAGAATGGGATGCCACAAAAACCAGAGAGCATGCACAGCAAAAGTGTCTTTATCAGGCCTGATTTCTATGAGAATAAGTGCAAATGGTTATTATGCTATTAAATAGAGGCTGGTGTAGTCACAGAATGGGATGCCACAAAAACCAGAGAGCATGCACAGCAAAAGTGTCTTTATCAGGCCTGATTTCTATGAGAATAAGTGCAAATGGTTATTATGCTATTAAATAGAGGCTGGTGTAGTCACAGAATGGGATGCCACAAAAACCAGAGAGCATGCACAGCAAAAGTGTCTTTATCAGGCCTGATTTCTATGAGAATAAGTGCAAATGGTTATTATGCTATTAAATAGAGGCTGGTGTAGTCACAGAATGGGATGCCACAAAAACCAGAGAGCATGCACAGCAAAAGTGTCTTTATCAGGCCTGATTTCTATGAGAATAAGTGCAAATGGTTATTATGCTATTAAATAGAGGCTGGTGTAGTCACAGAATGGGATGCCACAAAAACCAGAGAGCATGCACAGCAAAAGTGTCTTTATCAGGCCTGATTTCTATGAGAATAAGTGCAAATGGTTATTATGCTATTAAATAGAGGCTGGTGTTGTCACAGAATGGGATGCCACAAAAACCAGAGAGCATGCACAGCAAAAGTGTCTTTATCAGGCCTGATTTCTATGAGAATAAGTGCAAATGGTTATTATGCTATTAAATAGAGGCTGGTGTTGTCACAGAATGGGATGCCACAAAAACCAGAGAGCATGCACAGCAAAAGTGTCTTTATCAGGCCTGATTTCTATGAGAATAAGTGCAAATGGTTATTATGCTATTAAATAGAGGCTGGTGTTGTCACAGAATGGGATGCCACAAAAACCAGAGAGCATGCACAGCAAAAGTGTCTTTATCAGGCCTGATTTCTATGAGAATAAGTGCAAATGGTTATTATGCTATTAAATAGAGGCTGGTGTAGTCACAGAATGGGATGCCACAAAAACCAGAGAGCATGCACAGCAAAAGTGTCTTTATCAGGCCTGATTTCTATGAGAATAAGTGCAAATGGTTATTATGCTATTAAATAGAGGCTGGTGTTGTCACAGAATGGGATGCCACAAAAACCAGAGAGCATGCACAGCAAAAGTGTCTTTATCAGGCCTGATTTCTATGAGAATAAGTGCAAATGGTTATTATGCTATTAAATAGAGGCTGGTGTTGTCACAGAATGGGATGCCACAAAAACCAGAGAGCATGCACAGCAAAAGTGTCTTTATCAGGCCTGATTTCTATGAGAATAAGTGCAAATGGTTATTATGCTATTAAATAGAGGCTGGTGTTGTCACAGAATGGGATGCCACAAAAACCAGAGAGCATGCACAGCAAAAGTGTCTTTATCAGGCCTGATTTCTATGAGAATAAGTGCAAATGGTTATTATGCTATTAAATAGAGGCTGGTGTAGTCACAGAATGGGATGCCACAAAAACCAGAGAGCATGCACAGCAAAAGTGTCTTTATCAGGCCTGATTTCTATGAGAATTAAAGT